>JAWWNI010000635.1:0-224145 GCA_034642065.1 Darevskia nairensis
GAGCAAAGGGGGAATATTTTGGGGAGCTTTCAGGGGGGAGGGGGCATGTTCAGGGAGGGCATCAGGGGGAAGGGGGTATATTGTGGGTATGTTTCAGGGAGCAAAGGGGAATATTTTGGAAAGCTTTAAGGGGGGAGGGGGCATGTTCAGGGAGGGCATCAGGGGGAAGGGGGCATATTGTGGGTATGTTTCAGGGAGCAAAGGGGAATATTTTGGGAAGGTTTCAGGGGGGAGGGGGCAGGTTCAGGGAGGGCATCAGGGGGAAGGGGGCATATTGTGGGTGTTTCAGGGAGCAAAGGGGAATATTTTGGGGAGCTTTCAGGGGGGAGGGGGCATGTTCAGGGAGGGCATCAGAGGGAAGGGGGTATATTGTTGGTATGTTTCAGGGAACAAAGGGGAATATTTTGGGAAGCTTTAAGGGGGGAGGGGGCATGTTCAGGGAGGGCATCAGGGGGAAGGGGGCATATTGTGGGTGTTTCAGGGAGCAAAGGGGAATATTTTGGGGAGCTTTCAGGGGGGAGGGGGCATGTTCAGGGAGGGCATCAGAGGGAAGGGGGCATATTGTGGGTATGTTTCAGGGAGCAAAGGGGAATATTTTGGGAAGCTTTCAGGGGGGAGGGGGCATGTTCAGGGAGGGCATCAGGGGGAAGGGGGCATATTGTGGGTATGTTTCAGGGAGCAAAGGGGAATATTTTGGGAAGCTTTCAGGGGGGAGGGGGCATGTTCAGGGAGGGCATCAGGGGGAAGGGGGCATATAGTGGGTACGTTTTTGCTTCCCCTTCCTTTCGGCGGTGAGTGACAGAGATCGCAGCCAGTGGCCGCCCTGCGGAGGGGGGACTAACCCCAGCCTCTCCGGCGCAGCCCGGGAACCAACCTGGCGGCCACCTCCAGGGCAGGGGGCCCGGGGCGCGCCAAGACGCGCACAGCCGTCGAGCGGAGCGTGGAACAAAGGGCGGAGCTGCAGCCGGGACTCCTGGGTCCCTTCGGGGAGGAGGGGGTCTTGCAGGAAGCGGGAGTCGGGATTCCCTTTCGCAGGTCCCGGGGCTTTAGCGGCACCAGGACGCCTAGGTCCTCCCGGGGGAAGGAGGTCGGAGGAGGAGGCTCAGGAGGAGGTGGAGGAGGAGAAAAGCGGAGGCGAGGGAGGAGGAAGCAGGGGGGGGGGGAGCAGGGTATTTTTGAGGCGCCCTCGGAGGCCGGTTCTTTATTCAGGCGGCGGCGGAGCCGCCACCACCGCCGCTCCACAGCCAGCAGCAGCAGGAGGAGCAGGAGCCGCCTCAGTGCGCCGCTGCCGCCTGCCTCAGCTCTCCCGCCCCTCCTCAGCCGGGCTGCCCTCATCCTCCTCCGGCGAACGGCGGCGGGGCCGGACCATGCGGTGGGCGCGGAGCCCTCGGAGGCTCGGCGGTGGTAGCAGCAGCAGCAATGGATGCCGAGTGGAGAGGTTTGGAGGCTCGCGAAGCGCAAGCGCTTCGCTCGCGCTGCGCTCCAACCTCAGGCTCCTCCTCCTCTCTGCGCTCCAATCCGTGCGTCACTGGAACGCAGGCGCACTTGCGATTTTCTGTGACACACGGAAAGTAGTACGTACGGACACAGGCTCTTTATTATATAGGATTGCCTATCACTATACCTCTAATATCTTCTTCCCTTCTTATATTGTTTAATAGAATTTCCAATACTAATATAAATAGTGTCAGGGACAAGGGGCAGCCTTGCCTTGTTCCTTTTAGAATTTCTATTCTTTCCGTAGCCCTGTTATTTATTAATAATTTTGCTTTTTGGTCATTATAAATTGCCCCTATTGCATTTTCAAAATTTTCTCCTATTTTTAGCCTTTTTATTACATTTACCATAAATAACCAGGACACATTGTCAAACGCTTTTTCAGCGTGTAATGCTACTATTGCTGCCTTTTTATCTCTCCTATTTTCGAGGTATTCAAGGGTATTTATTATATGCCTAATATTTTCTTTGGCCTGCCTGCCCTTTATAAAACCCACTTGATCCTTGTTTATTATATTATCTAGTACCGTTCCTAGTCTTTTAGCCATAATCTTTGCGAAGATCTTGTAGTCGCTGTTTAACAGTGAAATTGGTCTGTAATTTGTTATTGAGTCCAGATCTGTTTTTTGTTTAGGTAATAATATTATAACGGCCTCTTTTCAGGTTTGAGGTATTGTTCCTTTATTTAGAATTATATTCATTACTTCTTTTAGTGGTGGCAGTAGGATTTCCTCTAGATTTTTATAATATTCAATGGGTAGCCCATCCGGACCTGGCGCCTTTCCTCTTTTCATTTCATAAACAGCTTCTTTTATTTCCATAATTGTGATTTCTTTATTTAGTATTTTTGCTTTATCTTTTCCTATTTGGTTCAAATTCATTTTATTTAGATATTCCTCAATTTTTTGCTCATTCGTCTCCTCCTTTTTGTATAACTCTTTGTAATAATCTGCAAACACTTCCATGATTTCTTTTGTTTTGCCTATAACTTTACCATTTTTCACAATCCTATTGATTAATTTCTCATTCTTCCTTTTTTTCATCTGCCAAGCTAATAATTTATTTGGTTTATTTGCCCACTCGAAATTTTTATATCTCCAATATTGAATTTGTAATTCCCTTTCTTTTTCCATTATATTTTCATATTCTGTCCTCAATATTTTAAGTTCCTGATTGTACTCCTTTTTCCTTGTGGTATACAACATTTTTTCTTTTTCTTTTATTTCCTTCAATAGTTTTTCTTTATTTTTTTCTCTTAATTTCTTCATAAGTGAGTTTTGTTGGATAAAGTATCCCCTTATAACAGCTTTTCCTGCATCCCAAACTACTTGGGGGTCCACCTCCCCCTTATTATTCAAATTAAAGTACGGTATTCTTTTAGCACTTTATTTGCCCCTTGAATTATTTTCTGATTATTAAATAAGAATACATTCATTCTCCAGTTCTTGTCGCGTTCCTGCTCTTCTCCCTCCAACTGCAACTCTACTGGGTTATGATCCGCTAGGACTTTTGGCCTAATTTCTATTTTTTGCACTTCCAATAATAATTCTTTAGATGCCCAGATGGCATCTATTCTAGAAGCCGTCTGGTGCCTAGCTGAGAAGTATGTATAATCTTTTTTAATTGGGAACTTATATCTCCATACATCTTTTAATTCTAAATTTTCTACTGCCTCAAAAAAACTTTTTGGCAATGTATTATCCTTTTTTAAATTATTATTTGGCCCCCTTGTTTTATCCAATTCTGGGTTAGTAACCCCATTCATGTCTCCCATTATTATTATTTTTTATCTACATGATTTAATAATTGTTCTTCCAATTTTTTGAAGAATTCATTTTTCCTTCCATTAGGTGCATATATTCCAGCGCATATCCATTGTTCCCCCTCTTTATTAATTTTTATTATCACAATCCTCCCTTCTTTATCTGTCCAGATCAATTCTGGCTCCCATTTCTGTTTTACATATAATACTACCCCTTTTTTCTTTTTCTTTTTTGCGCTGCTACAAATTTGATACCCAATTTATCATTTTTTGACAATCTTTCATGTTTTTTGTTGATATGCGTTTCTTGCAGGCAAATAATATCCCATTGTTGTTTTTTCAAATAATGTGTTATTCTATTACGTTTTTTCTTATTGTTTAACCCATTCACGTTCCAATAAATAATTCTTAATTTCATTTTTATTTACTATTGTAATATTAAAAAGAGAAAATCAGTTACTATGTGCAGAATTAGTATTTGTGTTTCTCAAAAACAGCATAGCAGGGGTAAACCTTCAATTTGATAGAGGTCTACTTCTTAAAGTCTTATAGAGTCTATTCCTTCCTCATCATCATCTTCTTCGACCTCCTCCTCTTGCTCTTGTTCAGTGGCATTTTCTTCTTGTAGTTCTTCCTGTTGGTTGTATTGTCTTTTGTTAACTTTTATTCTTTCTCCGCCCAGTTCCTGTGTATATGTTCTGTAGAACCTGTCAGCGTCTTTTACATTGTCGAACTTTCTCCTTCTCCCCTTAAATGTAAATGACAGACCTTCAGGGTATTCCCATCTGAAATGGATTCTTTTTGCTTTCAACGCTCTTGCTAAAAATTGATAGTCACGTCTTCGCTGGACCAGTCTGGGTGGGATTTCCTTCATTATGAAGATTTCTATTCCATCTATCTTCAATTTGTTTTTGCCTTTGGTTTGTAAGATTTTATTTTTTAGTCCCATTGTTGTAAATGTGACCAGGCAATCGCCTGGCCAATTATTCATTTTTGCTTTCTTAGATGAAACTCTGAAGGCATTTTCTATTCTTGATTCTATATCGATTTCCTCCATTCCTAGCCATCTTGCCAGCTCTGTTACCATTCTTTTTTCAATGTCCTCATTTTCTGTCTCCGGTATATTTCTGAACCTCAACGTCTTCTCCCTAATCTGCATCTGCATCATAGATAATGCATCCTGAGTTGCTTCATGTAATATTTTCTGCACCTCAATTTCTCTTTTCATTCCTTCAATTTCTTTTTGGGTTTCTTTTTTCTCCTTTGGTAGCTTTTTCAGCGTATTTTCCATTGCTTGGTTTTTCTGTTGTATTTCCTGTGTTAACATTTCTGTAGCAGATGCTTTATCTTCAATTTTCTTCAGTTGGGTTTTCATTTCTTGTTGTTCTTTCTCATTAGTTTCCATTTTTCCATCCATCTTTTCCACCTTATCTTCCAATCCCTTCAGTCTATCATTCATTTCTTTCTTTATTTCCGAAAGTTCTTGTTTTATCTCTCCTATGTCATTTCTCAGTCCTATAATGTCCCTCAGATCCATGTCTTGTTCTGCCATCGATGGTCTTCTTAGTTGTTCTCCCACCAATGTATTTTTCTTTGGTACTTTAGTCATTTTCGCCCAATAGTGCTGCAGTGCTCCTTTTCTCCTCACAATATCGTCTGGCATACGTTTATTTCCTTGAGTAAATCTCCGCGGCCCCACTAGAGGTCGCTGTACCGTTTGTGTTGTTACTTGGGCTTTTGTCTTTTAATCCCTTTCTTCTATACGCCACTTCCGGTATTCCAAGCCCCTGCTTGCTTTCTCATTCTTCTTAGCAGACCATCGCCATTTTCTCTCTACTTTTTTCCCCTAGTCACGCCGGTTGTTTTTTGTGTTTTATTTTTTAATCCGCCAGACTCCCCCCTCTCTCTATTCCTTTCTTCTTCAATTGGTTTTTATTTAGCAGTTTTCATGCAGCTATTTCTCGCCTCATTTTGTTCCCGGCTCAATTCTGCTGTATGCTCGTGTTAAAATATGTAATAAAGACGGCTCCTCTCAAAGTAAGTCCATATGTTTATTTTTTCCTTCTATCTCCGTTCTAGCGATAGCATTATCTTTGTCTCTCTTTCTTTCTCTTTATCTAGTGCCCCTTTTCCACACCGTCTCCCGTTCTTCCCTTCTCCTTGTAATCTTATTTGGCGTGGGGGGAGGATGCTTTGAAAACTCCGCTTTCTCTCTTAATACAGTCTATGCGCTTCTCTTTAGATTGAGTTAAAATATAATGGGAATTTTACCGTCAGTATCGTGTCGGCATGCAGGCTCTCAGCTGGGGGTCGGTCGCTTCTCATCTCCGTGCCCATGATTCTTCCTCTCCTCAGCCCGGGTGGTGAGGGATGCCAAGATCCTTTTGGACACCACCGACGTCTTTCTGCTCAAAAAAACCCTTTTTTGAGCTTCACCAGACCCAAATTTAGCCTTTCGAGGCCTGCTCAGCTGACGACTCGGGAGGGAAAGCCCTCTCAAAGTGCACCCGACCACGATCCGTGATGAAACCGGAAGCCTATTCCTCTCTTCCTTTCGACCTCTTATGAAAACCATACTTTTTAAGAATGGCCTTCACAATATGATTTTCTCATTTTAATCAACCAATATCTATTGTTGTCTTGTTGATGATTTAAATTATGCTCTGTAGATACTGGTAGTTATTGGTTGATTTTATTGTAATTTATGTTGTAAGCAGTCTTGATATATTCTATGGAAGTGTGGCTAATAAATATTCAAAATAGCAGCAGTAATAATATTAAAACAAATAATATAATAGCTTGCCGATCAGAAGGTTGGCAGAAGGTTGGCAGTTCAAATCCCCACAATGGGAACAGGGTGGGCGACTTCCGGTCGGCGCGCCGAAAGGGAAGGTCGGGGGGACATGTCGCTCCTGACATTCCCCGACCCGACCGGACAAAGGGGAGCCCGCGACAGCGACGCGGTCCCCAAAATTCCCGGGAGGGTGTTCCCGGGACCCTAGATCCGGCGGCAGCTCGGAACGCCGCCCTACTCCCCGGTAGAACCACGCAGGGTCTGCCGAGAGCGAGTGCGGGTGGCGGAGCTCAACGGATCGCTAACTCCCGTCGGGTGGAAGCTGCGGAAACCTTCCTCTTTTGAGCGCGCTGATTTCTCCAAAAGATCAAGATTGGATTTATAAAAAGTGAGTAATAAAGGAATTTGGACTTAATCTGGACTTAATTAGAGCGGTATTGGGATGTAAATTACGGAGGTCCGTCCCTTGCCATTGTAGCACTAAATCAGGAACTTTATTACCGATGCGGCTGAAATGAAACTAGAAACTTAACTTTGTAACAGAGATTCAATCCTTCTGACACCCCTGGTCGTGGGGGTAACTAGCTGATATAAGAGGATTTGAATCGGAACTGTTGGATTTTGATTTTGAACTTGGATTGTGAACTTGGAAGTCAGTTCTGTTTTAACTTTGAAAAGCTACGTTCTTGAACATGGCGGATGATTTGCGTACTGGCGGCTGGAGGAAGGTCCTTGAAAAAATATGGGAAATAAGGAAGGAACTCCGAGCCGAGACAGAGAAGATAAGAGGAACTGTAAACAAGAGTGATGATCAGCCAGCTGCACCAAAGATGGAAGGGGGAGTAATCCCCCTCAAGGTCAAAGACAAACCTCGCTGCAGGAAAAATATTTCTCGACGCAAGAGACTTAGAGTGGAGAAAAGAAAGAAGAGGAAAGTACCAACAATGAAGATATTCTTTGAAAGAAAGGAAATGGAGCTGATGAGAAGACAAGAGGAAGAAAAAGCCCAAGTGCAAGCAAGCACTTGGACATGGACTTTAGAAAAACGGGGGGAGGGGGGAGGGGTGAGGGGTGCAGAATGGTAGTTTGGGGATTGATCATGTATTTGGTTTTTTTTTTTTGACAATAATTTCGGACATGGCTTACGTTATGATTAAGTAAAGAACCTTTAAAAGCTGGGAGCCTGAAGACTAAGGGGAGTCAGAGGGAAAACGTATAGATGATTTAGAAGATATATGCTGAGGTGTGAATTAAATAAGATTTAATAGATATATGAATATGATGTGTAATTGTGAATTATGAGCCTGAAAGGGAAATATGTTTTGATTTATGAAGCCAATGGGGAGGTACGGAGGAAGTCATTGGAAATATGATGTATAATTAAGAATGGTCTACCCGGTAATAGGGCTAGATCTAAGCAAGATGATGTACTGAATAAGGTCAGGGCAAATAAGATAAAGTATTCCTCTGTGAGAGGGGGGGTAAGATTAAAGCCCTCCAAGGTGAGAGGTGGGGGGCAATGAAACCTGACTGAAATACAATGTGATGTGCTTATAAAATTGTAAAACCAATAAATATTATTTTTTTAAAAAAAAACAAATCCCCACAATGGGATGAGCTCCCGTTGTTCAGTCCCAGCTCCTGCCAACCTAGCAGTTCAAAAGCAAGTCAAGTGCAAGTAGATAAATAAGCACCGCTCTGGCGGGAAGGTAAACGGTGTTTCCGTGCACTGCTCTGGTTCGCCAGAAGTGGCTTAGTCATGTTGGCCACATGACCCGGAAGCTGTATGCCGGCTCCCTCGGCCAATAAATCGAGATGAGCACCGCAACCCCAGAGTCGTCCGTGACTGGACCTAATGGTCAGGGGGTCCCTTTACCTTTATTCTGCCTTGGTCAGACCACACCTGGACTCCTGTGACCAGTTCTGGGCACCACAATTTAAGAAGGATGTGGACAAGCTGGAAGGTGTGCAGAGGAGGGTGAATGAGATGATCAAGGGTCTGGAAACCAAACCTTATGAGAAATGGTTGAGGGAGTTGTGTATCTCTATGCTAGAAAAGAGGGGACTGATACTTCTGTTTCCGGTAGTGAGCAGGGAAAGTCATTCCTCCCCAGGTGGGAGGGCATGGGCTATTGGGGGACAGCAGGGGCTAGCACCCCGCTTGATCCTTCCAATGAAGTTGAGGGGTGAAATGAACCTGCAGAGACATTTTAATGCCTGCTTTGGTCTTAGACAGAGTTAGAAGACTTTGTGAGAAAAGAGGGACAGGGTGCTGAGTTTTACTGAGACTCCAATCTTGAGAAAGCCTTGGTCAACAACCATGTTTGCAGTGTCTCCTTTGATTTTGAACAATTGGATTAAAGTGTGAAGGCACCCCAGCCACAAGATGTTGACAATAGCTGCTGGAGTCGATTTGAATCAAGGTTTGGAAAAATGCTAATTTCTGCTGTGACCAGACTGGGAAAGAGACAGAAGGTAGATCATTTCTACATATCATTTTCTTCTCAAGGGGTTTTTTTGGGTTTTGCTACCACCCTTCCCCGAGCAATAAAACTGTAAGAATTCAAGAAGAGTAGACCTTAAATATTAATTAACTTTGCCAGCTGAAAATTGATGGATCCTGTAGGCAAATGAATTGTTGGATGCGGTGTGTGCAAATGTACCTAGCTAAGGGAGGAGGAAAGGGCCATTTAAATACAAATGTTTTCGAGGGATTATCTATTATCCTCCCCAGATTCACGGAACAAAAAGATGTAATAGAGGCTGAGTTAAAGCTGGATTTAGAGATGTCAGACCAAAGCATTCAGAAAGAGAAGGCGTAGCAGTGTTTGTATCCTAAGCTGTTGTAACTTTATAAAATTGGCTATATCTGGTGAAGAATGAATCTGGAACTGTGAAGGATGGAAGAGGACTTGTATGAACCTGGTTGTGTATGGGGGAGAGGAACATATTAGGGATAATTTTTCACATATTTTCACAGGAATAACATTCACTCCCCCAATCTGGTATTTGGCAAGGATATAGTTAACATGGATAGAGCAGAAACCAGATGCCAAAGCCTGGGAACTTGACATCTCCAAGGATTGCTTTGCTGCATAACACTGAGGATCTGGAGATCCTGTGGATTGTTTATGTGTGAGCAGCAGGAATGGACTTCTGTGGCTGAAGAGGACTTCTTGTTTACTGTTGTGTATTGATTCAGAGTGTTATCATATATATTATATGATATATTATATCATATATATTATATGATAATATATGATATATTATCATATATATTATATATATTACTATTGTTTGGTACTTTACATTAGGGTAAAGTAACTGCCTTCCTGTCCCAGAAGGAACAGTTACTATTGGTGCATTCAAGTTGCTGCATTTGGATCCTCTGTCTTATTGGTTCCCACCAAAAAGCAGCTGTGTGATTGCTTGAGATTGTTACCTCCAAAATGTATCTTTTCCTTGCCAGTCTTCTGTCCCTATAAATGTAGCGTCCCTACCCTCAGTTCCCCCAGTCTTGTTTGCCTGAATAAAGAGTTGTTACATGAAGACGCTGTCTCCTGCCTACTATGTCAGAGAGCTGAAATCACTTGCTGAAATCATTAACCCATGCTACATGCACGAGGAATAAGTTGTATTTGTAAAATATTCAGGGCCGTCTTTACCTGGGGCTGCAAGGGGTGCGGGGCAACCAGGCACTGAATTCTGGGGGGCTCCCAGAATAGCTCTTAACTATTTCCTGTTATGAAATAATAAATAATTTTGATCAAGCTAGAAAAACAAAATACATATATACCTAGTTACAGGTAGATAGCCGTGTTGGTCTGTCATAGTCAAAACAAAATAAAAAAATTCCTTCCAGTAGCACCTTAGAGACCAACTAAGTTTGTTCTTGGTATGAGCTTTCGTGTGCATGCACACTTCTTCAGATACACTGAAACAGAAGTCACTATATATAAGGATCTGGTGACTTCTGTTTCAGTGTATCTGAAGAAGTGTGCATGCACACGAAAGCTCATACCAAGAACAAACTTAGTTGGTCTCTAAGGTGCTACTGGAAGGAATATATACCTAGGTATTACCAAAATGTATACCTACTGTTTCACTAAAGGACTTTCAACTTTGTGTGCTCATTTACCCAAGACGCACCGCGCCAGCAGCGGCACTTGTCATTCACAACGGCGATGGCGACACTTGTCAGACGAGTCAACGGCGGTGCTTGTTGTTCTCAAAGGTGACATGCACATGAAGTTAACTCTTACAAAATATTATGTTATGTATTGTACTGAGCTGCTATGCGGCAGCGGGGTCAGCGGCACATTTGACATGACTGATCTCATGCCGCCTGCCTACCGGCGGCAAACAAACGGCACAAGATCAGTCGTGTCAAAGGTGCCGCTGACCCCGAGTGAAACATTGCAAATTGCGTTTTAATTTCATCACTTACAGTTCAAATTCGTTTAGAGAAATCGTTTAAAAAATGTTTATTTTCGCTAATTGTCGGCATTTCCTTTGACTAACTACTTAGTGCTTAGGGCTCTACTACACGTGTTTCAGCACACGATTTTAGTTTTCCATTTCCACAAAAACGCACCTAGAGCACGCACACACGATGAATTTCGCGAGCTGCACTTTTTCTTCATTTTACGATGAATGCAAAGTGAGAAACACATTTTGGAGTAATTAGAAATATATTCCAAAATAGATTTGGGGGCACTGGGTGGATCTTTGCATATGCTAAAGATGGCTCTGAAAATATTGATTTATACTAAATGATTTTTGTGGGCTTAGGCAGGAATTGAAATATGTACAGCCCATGGGAAATGAAGAAGGGGGGAGATAAACTGTTTAAATATTTTAATTATTGAAATGGAATTAGGAAATGGTTACATTAAGCAGTGAGTAAGGGAAGGAAGAGGAACATCACTGAAGAAGGGTGGGAAGTCAGCTTTTACATTTGCATTAAATTTGAATTAATTTGATGTTAATTTGTTAAAATGTTTGAAAATCAATAAAAATTATTTGGCAATAAGAACTGATAGACAGTGGAACACTCTCCCTTGGGAGGTTGTGGACTGGCCATCTGGCATGAATGCTTTGGTTGAGATTCCTGCATTGCAGGGGGTTGCAAAACACCCCTTGAGTGCAGGACCAAAGCCAAAGAAAACCCCCAAAGATGGGCAAGATGGGGCATTCATCTCCATGGAGTGTCGCCACCTAGCTACATGGGATATTGCTTAAGGTCCATCAATATGAAAGCCCTAACCTTTATGGTGGGTTGTTGCTGTTTGTATGCTGAATGTGCAGGGTCAGGAGGCTAACTTTGACATCTGAAAACACAAAAAGGCAGAAACAAAACAAACTGTATTTTTCAATCATTATTGGACCTTTCTGCTAAGTGAAGGCATAGAATACTATTGAGAATTTTTTTCTCCCAAAGTGCTAGAAGGCCACAAGTAATTTAGTAAGAGAATGCAATATGTGTTACTAGTAAATTAAGCCCGTTGAAAAACGGGCGCTGCGGCGAGCGCTAGCCGGGCAGCACACGCACGCGCGCGCCTTGCGGGGCGGGGGGCACAGCCGCGGCTGCGCTCCTGCCGCCGCGGAGGGAGGAGGCTGAGCACGGGGAAACCGGGGAGCCCCCCAACCCCGGACGCCCCCTCGGAGGCCGGCACCGCCGCGCGCGCCCAGCTCCCTTGGCGGCTCCGGCCGCGCAGGAGAAGAGCCGGGCAGGAGGGAGGGCGGGCGGGGGCGCTTCTCGGGCCCGCGACGTCCCTCCCCGCCCGGGCTCTCCTCGCCGCCGCCGCCGCCCCGCAACCTCCTCCGCCTTCTCTCCTTGGCAGGGAGGGAAGCAGCAGCAGCGTCGGCGGGTGAGTGCGGGCCTCGGAGAAGGGCGGTGGGAGGCAGAAGACCCCCCTCCTCCCCCCCGCGCTTTGGCTGGCGCTGCTGCGGGGAGGAGGAGGGCGATCGGCGGCGGCGGCCGGATCCGAGGCGCGGAGGCGGCCGGCGGCGGCGGGAGCGCCTGTGGCGCTTCCCCCGCGCCGCACTTTGGGTGGCGCGGATCGGCGGCGGGCGGCGGCAGCGGCAGCGGCAATGGCGTCGGCGCAGTTTCGCCCGGCCGGAAGTGTCTCTGCGTCGTCCCGCCCCCCTCTCCGCTCCCTCCAATCCCTGCGTCCCCGTGTGACATGCGCAGAACGCACTTCCGTGACACACGGAAAAGCAGGGACACTTGCTCTTTATATGTGTTATTTTTTATGTGATATCCTATGTCCAACTATCACAAGGAGAAGGGGACGACAGAGGACGAGATGGTTTGACAGTGTTCTCAAAGCTACAAAATGAGTCTGACCAAACTGCGGGAGGCAGTGGAAGACAGGAGTGCCTGGTGTGCTCTGGTCCATGGGGTCACGAAGAGGCGGACACGACTAAACGACTAAACAACAATAAACAACATGTCCAACTATGTGCACTGCTACACTTGCGAATAGCCTTAAGAGGCCTGACATGCAAGTCTCTTCAGGTTTACACAAAAACATCCATTTACAACATATGGTTATTACTTATGGGGCAAATTTTTTTTAGTAAAAGTTATACCCCAGGGGGGGAATGTTATAAGAATTCTAAGGTCCCAAATATAAAATAAACATTCATAAATGTACAAGGCAAACACATACATAAGTATATAAACGATGTGTCTGAAATGGTATAGGAAAGCAATCCTGAAACCATTTTGACTCTCCCAAACAATTTTGGTCTTGAGCTACAGGGTGGGCAATTTCAAAAGTCTATATAAGGGCTTGAACACCATTGTTCTGGGTTCTCTCCTCCCTCCTGTGTGGGGGGTGTGAGCACCCTGTTGCAATAGTTAATAAAGATCAGTCTTACTAGCCACTTTGCTTCTCAATATTCTCTGGTTGGCCTCTGTTATTTTCTCCTACCAATTGGGAACCCACTTAAGGACTCTATACAGGCTCTTGGATACCCCATAAGGGAAAAGGAGCAGGGGTTTTTTTTTTACAACACCTTCCAACTTCACAATTCTATAATTGTATAAATCTACAAGTCTTACAACTGTTGATACTGCCATAATTTAAATGTCAACCATGATATCAATTTAGCATGTTAACAAAGAAAGTGAGTTCTCCATTACAGAGAGAGCTCGTGTTGCGGTGGGGGCAGGAAAGCCACCTCCCCTTGTAGCTGGCGGTTTGGCTTGCTGGCCACAGCTTGCATTGACCCAGTGTGTTGCTGGGGAAAAATACATGTATGTACAAGGAAGTGAGATAGTAGTAATGGGGGATTTCAACTATCCTGATATTTGTTGGATGTCAAACTCAGCCAAGAGCATAAGGTCAAACAGATTCCTCACTGGCCTTGCAGACAATTTCATTGTCCAGAAAGTGGGAGAAGCAACAAGAGGATCAGCCATTTTAGATCTGGTCCTAACCAATAGTGATGACCTGGTTAGTGGGGTAGAAGTGGCAGGATCATTAGGTGGGAGTGATCATGCTCTTCTGGAGTTTATTATACAGCGGAAAGGAGCAACCAAGCATACTAAGACTCAAATTCTAGACTTTAAGAAAGCCGACTTCAGAAAACTTAGGGAAATGCTGGGTGTGATCCCATGGTCAGTAATACTAAAAGGGAAGGGAGTTCATGATGGATGGGAGTTTGTTAAAAGGGAGATATTAAAAGCACAACTTCAAGCAGTACCAATGAGACAAAAACATGGAAGGTGCCTAAAGAAGCCAGGGTGGCTATCTAAAGAACTTTTAACTGAGTTAAGATTTAAAAGGGATATGTACAAAAAATGGAAAAAGGGGGAAACCACCAGAGAGAAATTCAAACAAATAGCCAGCACATGTAGAGACAAAGTCAGAAAAGCTAAAGCACACAATGAACTCAGGCTTGCTAGAGAGGTTAAAAGCAATAAAAAGGGCTTTTATGGGTATGTCCGTAGCAAAAGGAAGAACAAGGAAACAGTGGGGTCACTTAGAGGAGAAGAAGGTGAAATGCGAACAGGGGACACAGAAAGGGCAGAACTCCTCAATACCTTCTTTGCCTCAGTCTTCTCCAAAAAAGAAAACAATGCCCAACCTGAAGAATATGGAGCAGATGATTCAGCAGGGGAAACACAGCCCAGAATAAGTAAGGAGGTAGTACAAGAACACTTGGCTAGTTTAGATGTATTCAAGTCTCCAGGGCCAGATGAACTACATCCCAGAGTATTAAAAGAGCTGGCAGAGGTGATTTCAGAACCACTGGCAGTAATCTTTGAGAATTCCTGGAGAACAGGCGAAGTCCCAGCAGACTGGAGGAGGGCAAATGTTGTCCCTATTTTCAAAAGGGGGGACCCAAACAATTACCGCCCAGTCAGCCTGACATCAATACCAGGAAAGATTCTAGAGCAGATCATTAAGCAAACGGTCTGTGAGCACCTAGAAAGGAACGATGTGATCACTAAAAGTCAGCATGGGTTTCTGAAAAATAAGTCATGTCAGACTAATCTGATCTCATTTTTTGACAGAATTACAAGCCTGGTAGACGAAGGGAACACTGTAGATGTAGCCTATCTTGATTTCAGCAAGGCCTTTGACAAGGTGCCCCATGATATTCTTGTAAAGAAGCTGGTAAAATGCGGGCTAGACAATGCTACCATTCAGTGGATTTGTAACTGGCTGACTGACCGAACCCAAAGGGTGCTCATCAATGGCTCCTCTTCATCCTGGAGAGAAGTGACTAGTGGGGTGCCACAGGCCTTTGACCATTTTGGGTCTTGGGCCCAGTCTTATTCAACATCTTTATCAATGACTTGGATGATGGGCTTGAGGGCATCCTGATCAAGTTTGCAGATGACACCAAATTGGGAGGTGTGGCTAATACCCCAGAGGACAGGATCACACTTCAAAATGACCTTAACAGATTAGAGAATTGGGCCAAAGCAAACAAGATGAAATTTAACAGGGAGAAATGTAAAGTACTACACTTGGGCAAAAAAAATGAAAGGCACAAATACAGGATGGGTGACACCTGGCTTGAGAGCAGTACATGTGAAAATGATCTAGGAGTCTTGGTAGACCACAAACTTGACATGAGTCAACAGTGTGGTGCAGCAGCTAAAAAAGCCAATGCAATTCTGGGCTGCATCAATAGGAGTCTAGCATCTAGATCAAGGGAAGTAATAGTACCACTGTATTCCGCTCTGGTCAGACCTCACCTGGACACCACAGTTCAAGAAGGATACTGACAAGCTGGAACGTGTCCAGAGGAGGGCAACCAAAATGGTCAAAGGCCTGGAAACGATGCCTTATGAGGAACGGCTTAGGGAGCTGGGTATGTTTAGCCTGGAGAAGAGAAGGTTAAGGGGTGATATGATAGCCATGTTCAAATATATAAAAGGATGTCATATAGAGGAGGGAGAAAGGTTGTTTTCTGCTGCTCCAGAGAAGCAGACACGGAGCAATGGATTCAAACTACAAGAAAGAAGATTCCACCTAAACATTAGAAAGAACTTCTTGACAGTAAGAGCTGTTCGACAGTGGAATTTGCTGCCAAGGAGGGTGGTGGAGTCTCCTTCTTTGGAGGTCTTTAAGCAGAGGCTTGACAGCCACCTGTCAGGAATGCTTTGATGGTGTTTCCTGCTTGGCAGGGGGTTGGACTGGATGGCCCTTGGGGTCTCTTCCAACTCTAGGATTCTATGATTCTAATTTGTGATGGACAGCCCAGCGTCCTTTATATTGGTCAGCACGTGGTGCGACCTTCCTCTTTGCTGCGAGCTTCGGATCTCCCACCCCCCCTCCCTGGTATAGGCCTTGTGTTGACCTTGCTGTTGCCTGTCATGGGGTCGTCTGCTGTTGAGGCAGGGGCCTAGTAGGAATTTTTCCATTTGGCTGATTGGCTGTGCCATTTGGTTTTCGTCTACTACGTAGCAACTAGTCACAACTTGCGTGTGTAGGGCACCCAATCACTCCCACCAAATAACTCACACCGGAAACATCAATTTTGGTTTGGGTTTATGGGCATATTTTGGCCACAACTTTATTGAATACAAAACACGTGAGTGGTTGCGTAGGCATTGGTTCCAAACTGTCCTCCTGGACAGGGCTGACCCTAGTCAGCAAGACTATCTGTCCGGCTGGACAGAGCTGACCACTTGTCAGCGAAGGGAAACCATTAGCTGGGGAGAGTTAAGGGAGGCTGGTGAAATCAGTGCCTCCCCCTCCCCAGGGGTCCACAGGGGCTCCTGCTCGGCCCTGCAGCCCACCGGGCCCGGACTAGCAATGTGGAGCCCCTGGCTTCCTTTAACGGAATTCCCAACTCCGACATCACTTCTGGGTGGGCCTTGCCCACCCCTACCACTGAACCAATGCCTAACCGCCAACCTTACAAGTTGTGACTATTTGCTGTATAGTAGGCAAAAACCAAGTGGCAAGAGCCAATTGCGCCACTTGGACAAAATTCCTACCAGGCCCCTCAATAGAGGCGACCCCTGACCGGCACAGCAAGGTCAAGCACCATCCTATACCAGGGAGGGGGGGGTGGGAGATCCAAAGCTCCAGCCCAGAGTGCTTACCTCACTCTGGGTGGCTTCCTTATAAAGGACGCTGGACTGTCCATCAAAACTTGCTACATGCAAGTTGACCCAGCAACAGCTTGGGTCAGCAACCTGTGGCCAGTAAGCCCTGCCCCCAAACCAGGAAGTGCCTTGTAGTGCCCCCACCGCAACGGGAGCTCTTTGAACTCTCTTTGTAAGGCTGGCGGTTAGGCATTGGTTATGTTGGTTAATGGGAAGGCGGTAGCCCTCCAAAAGTGATGATGGTGTGGTGAGAATTCCGTTAAAGGAATCCAGGGGTTCAATATGCTTGTCCGAACCCGGTAGGGTTGCAGGGCCAAGCATGAGCCCCTGAGGACCTCTGGGGAGGGGGAGGTCTCTGCTCCCCAGCCCCCTTTAACTCTCCCCAGATTGGTTTCCCTTCGCTGACAAGTGGTCAGCTCTGTCCCGTCGGACAGTTAGTCTGAACCAATGCCTACGCAACCACTCACATGATTTGTATTTCAATAAAGTTGTGGCCTAAACTATGCCAAAAACCCAAACAAAAATTATGTCTCATGTGTGAATTTATTGGTGGGAGTGGCTTGGTGACCTCTACACGCAAAACTACTCCACCAGAACATGTTAACACTTTAACAAGGCATCCCCAGCAGGAAAAATAGGAATGGAATTACTGGTGCCAAAAATGGGGTTTGTTATGGAATCGGAATTTGATTGCTGTGAATTCAGATGCAAACTGAGGGCTCATCCAGACTTCCTGTTGTGCTGCACTTTCCAGCCATAGATCTGCACTTTAAGCTTCGTGCCCGAGTTTGTTTGTTTTTCCTTTCTCAGGGAAAACCCACATTTTACCACTGAATTGGAGCAAATGGGAATCCACCGAAAACCCAATTGCCATTTGCTCTGATTCAGTGGTAAAACAAGTGTTTTCCTGGGGAAAGCGCCGGGCCAAAAGAACCCACACAAATTCAGACACAGAGCTTTAAATCTTGGACCTGTGCCTAGAAACATGGCACAAAAGGAAGTCTGGATAAGCCCTGAAATGAACTCCAGTTCCCAGACTAATGTGTAGATTGGAACATAATTAACCTTTAGATTTTGTTTCTCCAAATTTAGTTCTTAGCTTAAGAAATACAGCAAAATGCATTTACAATGCACATTTTCAGCTAAATATGCAAACACTGAGGGAAAATACATATGCAAATCCATATTTGGGGGTAAAATATGCGTGTAAATTGGGGAGTGCAGCTGCCCTGAAGTCCTGCTTGCAGGCTTCTGGTCAGCCTCTGTGAGGTCAGGAGGTTGGACTCGAGGGGCCTTTGGTCTGATGCAGCAGGGCAGAGCTTTACAAACTGTGGTGTGCTGGCTGCAGTGTGTAGGTGTGTCACACAAATGCTGGAAAGGGGTTAGTTTAACTTTTGGCTTGCTAGTAAAACCGAATTACTTTGCCGTGAAATGATGCACATCTAAAAAGTGTGTCCCCAACATGAAAATTTTGGAAAGCTCTGCAATAGGACTTCTCTCATGTTCCTGACACTGACACGGACCAGAAGCAGAACAAAGCATTAATTTGGAAATTATGGGTGTGTTATATTTAATGTGTGTGCTTGTGTGTTAATGGAGGGAGGGACTGGTAGGTGTGCCAGAGAAAGTAATACAAGTCTCCTAAGAGTAAACAGGATTCATCAAAAGAGCTCTTTTAAGCACCACCGGAGAGCATGGCAGAGCTTATTCCAGGAAAACAACACCCTCCCTGCCCTGAAAGAGTCTGTATGTTCCCCTCCATTTCCTGCTGGAGCCACACATTTTTCTTAAGGTGGAAAAACACGCTGGGAGCTGGGCCTCCATGAAGCTCTGAACAACTGTGGCCTTGTCTGTGGCAGTGTTTGCAGAGCAGGCTGGGGACTGAAGTGGCCTCCTTATTTCCTGAGGCCAAAGGAAAGATTGGAGGTCCCTTTCAAAGGAGAGAAGGTGGTGATGAAGGGAGCCTTGTTCCACCCCCACCCCCCACCCCGAGCAGCCATTCCTGGACACTCTGCCCTTGTTGAACCTGAGTTGCCAATTAATCCTCCAATCCAACCACCACAACACTCTCCCCTCCCTCTCCTCCAACATCACAACTGGGCTTTGTGTGGGTGGCCTACACCTTTAGGTTGGGGAAAAGGGTGGGACAATCAGGACTGTCATAAGAACCTAAGAAGAGCCTGCTGGATCAGGCCAAAGGGGCCCCATCTGATCCAGCCTCCTGTTCTAACAGTGGCCAACCAGATGCCCCCATGGGAATCCCATAGGCAGGATCTGAGCCCAACAGCCCTCTCTCCCCTTCCATGGTTTCCAGCAACTGGTAGCCTTCCTTCCTATAGGAACTGTCTGACTCTAAGGCTTCCCATGTCTGTACGAGCAGAGGCTCACGGAAACTATTGGCAGAACTAGACCAGCTGCTGGGCAACGGGGACAACTGTCCCCAGCAACCAATGTTCAGCAGTCAATAAGAACATAGTAAGCTGCCTTATACCGAATCAGACCATTGATCCAACGTGGATCGGCAGCAATGGGTCTTCAGGGTTTCAGGCAGGGAAGTCTCCCAGCACTGCCTGGAAATGCCAGGGATTGAAGCTGTGACCTTCTGCATGCAAAGGAGGTGTTCTATCCCTTCCCCAAAGAGAAAGACTTGTCCATGGGAGCATCAGATAGGGATAAAGTATTTCTGGCCTCAGCCCTCTCTGGAGTGTGGAGTCCCTGCCATTTGCCTGATCATGCCCAGCCTGAGTTTCATTATTATTGGCAAACATGGAGACCTTAGATTTTTCTGTTAGTTTTTCTAGTAATCTCCTGTTGTCCTCTCCTCATGACCTCTTCCTTTTGCTGACTCATCTCTCAAGAGGTCCCCCCCCCTCTCTGGAGAAGAGCAAGGCATTTCCTAAAACCACAAAACTCAAGGATGCCCTTGAGTTTTTTTTATAGGGTGGCCTTTTTTATAGGGTGGTTTCAGAAAAGTCCTTTTGCAAAGTGGTGACTTGAATCTTCCCCATTGGTTTCTTTTTTTAAAGAATCCCAGGTGGGTGTCTGCGTCTCAGTGGGGTTACCTTCCGGAAGGGGGAGAAATTTGTTTGCATTTCAATAACTACCTAATTCGTGCCATATGAACCAGTATGCAAACCAAAACACAGGTGTCATTAGAAATTTGCACATCTCCTAATGTTGTGATGCAGTTCTCTAATCAGATGTGTACATTAGGGGACAGGGTGCACCAAAACACATACGTTTCTTAAGACGACATCCAAACATGTGCTAAATTATGGAAAACTACCAACAAACATGTGTCTGTTAGTCAAATCAGCATACACACGTGGGGCAAAGCACTTGGGGAGAGTGCAGAGGAGAGCTGGTGAGGGGTGTGGCCTTGGGAGAGGAGGTGTGGCCTTGGGAAAGGGTCATGGGCCCCCTAGAGAGGGTTGGTGGGCTTCCCCTGGGCCTCAAGTTCCCCATTCCTCTGTTATGCCCTGTAGAAAGAACAACTGCCCCCTCCTGCACTACACACTGCAGCACGGGGTGTAGTCCATGTTGTCTACTACTATGGTAATCATTGCATTCTGCACAGGGCTTTTATGACTTTATGGTGTGGCCTATAAATTTGTTTAATAAATGAATCAATATAGCCCCCTTAACACTTTCCTAAACCCTCAATGGAAGCAAAGATGCCTCATGTTGTATGAGATGTTCTCATACAATTGATATGTTTCCTGCCCTGGACTGCTTCCAGTGGAAGGGTGGGATATAAGTTGAAATAAATAATATATAATATATGCATCTCTCAAAAAGAGGATAAAATCGAGTACCAATTTGCATAATATGTGCATACATGAATTTATATGCAATGATGCATTTTTTCTACAAAATTTACAGTAATTCAAATAGAAATTGACCATAGCAGGTCATAGCAGGCCATAGAGGTCACTATTGGTGACCTCTGGTATCCCTGCTCAGTTTGCTGCCCAGATCCTGCTAATGGGCAACTTCAAGGCCCCCTCTGTTCTCTGTCATTTATCTTTATCATCTTCAAACCAGACTTAACTGGACAGTACTTCAACTAGAGGGCTGTCCTTTGTAATGCAGGACACATGGGCACTCTAATATAAGGTTACCAGATTTTTTTTTAATGAATCCGGGGACACTTAATTAATTAAATACTACATGTTGGGGATGTTGATGCTGCAGCAATGGCGGTGGCAGAGGGGCGACCGCCGCCTTGACCTCAACCACCACATTTCCCCTTCCTCCGAGGCTTCCATCTCCTTTCTCCATGAGCCTGGGCAGCCCCTGAGTTGTTGGTTCTTCGGTGGTGGTGGTGGTGGGGAAGTGGTGTGCGGTGGGTCAGGCATGGAAGGCGGAAAAGGCAGCAAGGCTCGGGCAGCGCAATGCCTCCCTTCCCCATCCCAACTCCTACTTGCAAGCAGGAGGGGGCGGGGATCCCTCAGCTGGGAAGGGAGGCTTCCTGTTGCCTGCGATATCCCTGCCCCCTCCTGTGATGCCTCCCTTCACAGCCGAGAGATCCCCGCCCCGCTCCTGCTTGCACGCAAGTAGGAGTTGGGAGTCTGCTCGATAGGCAGCATGAAGCCTCCCTTCACAGCTTAGTTGCTGGGGTCAGGGAAGGTGGAGGCAGCCCGGAAGCTGCATCTTTGAGCCCCTGCACCACCATCATATGGGGACTTCTGAGCAGCTCCTGAAGGCAGCCAGAGCCAACTGCTCCGGGCTGCTGAGAGACTGCCGCTGCTGCATTTCCTGGGAACATTAGATGAAATCCGGGGACATTCCGGGGACGGAATTTGTCTGGGGACTTACTCGCAAATCCGGGGACTGTCCTCGGGAAACGGGGACATCTGGTAACCCTACTCTAATAGCAACAGGTAGAGAAAATTCTCCAGCATGGACTTTGGTCAACCTCCTGAATAAGAAAATTTATCTTCTATCTCAAAAGAGGTAGAGCAGCTTCTCTGGTAGAGGGCAGGATTTGGAGCAGGCGCTGAGAGCTTGAGGCTCCATGGAAGAATCTATAACTTCATGCATGGAAGCAATAATGTTTCCATTATACATTAAATGTCAGAGGCTCCTGAGCAAAGGAATTACTAAGCTTTTGTGGCAGAGACAACAGGCTGGGGTTCTTTAAGAGAACCAGGATGCAGGGAGATGAGAGGAATTGATGAAACCCATAAATTTTCTCTCTCTCTTTTTTGCAAGAGAGAAAGAGAGGGGAGGTAGGAGCAGGTTCTGGTGGCAAGAGAAATATTTATGTTAGGAGAAGCACAGCAAGCAGCTGTGGAGCACAGACAGACCCTCCTCAGGCTGTGTGAGATTGTAGCAATGGCAGCTGAGACATGGGATTTTGGCTGCCCTACTGACTTCCTGCTGGCCCTTTCAGTGGGGACACGGCAATGCATTCCTCACAGGGTGACTGGGAGCAACGTGCCATGGTGAAATGACTTTATAAGGTAGAAGAAAGCTCCTTGGGCTCTGAGCCAACCAAGCTTGGGGCCAAGTCCTGCTGTTTGTGATTCCTCTGCAAGCCGTGTGAGTGCATCTGGATGGGAAGGAGTCCGAATCCTTCCCTGACTCTCAAGGAATGAAGCTGCTAAAGAATTGAGAAGAGATGAGGAGATTAGGACTGGAGAAGTGAGAGGATCAAGGACCTAGAGAGTTGGACTATTTCACGGAGAACCCAGCTGTCTTAGATTAGGGAGAAATTCAATTGCATTCACTTTTGAAGGCGAGCTTTCAAAATTCACACTTTCTGAAACAATATGCAAATTGGAACCCATCCATCCATCAAAATTCAGACTTCTCTCAATTTTGCAATGCATTTCTCCAGCCAAGTAATGTGTACAAAAATGCATATATTGGGGTAAAGTTTGCCTCGAAATGCATATACCTGTATTGGTGAAAGTAGCATGCAAAAATATGAGGGGGGATTGCTTTGCAAAAATGTGTATATTAGGGGAAATTGCATGCACATTATTTATTAGGAGAAAGTTGCACTAAAATGTTGATTTTTCATGAGGCTTTTTTTTTTTTAAAGAAACAGCAGATTGGGGCAGAAATGTAGGGAACAGAATTTAGGACTGGAAAAATGAGGAACTGAGAGAACTGAAGCTGACAGGACACTCCACGCATAACTTAGCCATCACCTTGTTCCAATTTCTCTGCCCCTTCAGCTTCTGTACATACCTGCATACATGACGCCTTTACAAAAAGCCACGCCCACCCTTCTATTAAGCAATGCATATCTTTGAGAGCACTGATCTCCAGCTAGTGGGTTAGGACCTCCTAGTGCAACCGGGGCACTACCACCATGCAAATACAGTGGTACCTCGGGTTAAGAAGTGCCCACCACATGTGAAGGCAAGGGAGGGCAGTGTTCATGTCACATTAGAACAAAGTGATCCCAGCTGGCTCAGCTGCCACAAACACTTTGCCTGTAGAGAGGAAAACTCAAGAAGGAGAACTCAAGTACAGTGGTACCTCGGGTTACAGGCACTTCAGGTTACAGACTCTGCTAACCCAGAATGTAGGAGAAAAGAATGAACCAATAATTTTCAGCTTTTTGTTATTCGTTTAAAAGCAACTCTATTGATGTGCAAGAAACTCTTCAGGAACTGAGCTAATGAGCTGGGATTTCTGATGCAACAGCTCCTGAAAGGTTCCATTTTAGCCAAACATCACCTTGCCTTTGAGCACGTAAAGAGTACCCAGAGTCACAACAGCTTGCTCCACTCAACACATCTACATATTTGGCCACAGCTTTCTGTTTCTAGAGGTTAGGGGTTCCAGACAGATTCTTCAGATCTTTAGAAATTAGTTTTAAGAAATGGAGCCCTGTCCAGGATTAGCCATCCAAGTTGGTGGCCATTGCTGCCTCCTGTGGGAAGGAGTTCCATGGACTAACTATGTGATGCAGAGTTAAGAACTTTATTTTATCTGTCCAAAATCTTCCAGTATTCAACTTCATTGGATATCCACAAGTTCTAGTGTTACAAGAGAGGGAGAAACACCTTTCTCTTCCCACTTTTCCCATGTTTCCTCTTTTTCCCCTTTTCTCTAGACTAAAGGGGCCCAAACATTGCAACCTTTCTTCATAGGGGAGCCATTCCATCCCTGTGATCATTTTGGAGGTGCTTTTCTGGGCTGAGGGATGGGGTAAACTGAACAGCGCTCGTGGGTGCTGTTCCATTCAAGCCTTTGCAGAGTTTGCAGCTCAGCATTACTTCTTCCCTATCCTCCCCACAGGTGGCCCTGGCCTGCTTGGGGTTTGACTGAATGGCAGCAATGAACTGAGTTGGACGCCACTCCTTCACACCTCTCTAGTTATCCTGCTGGTGGAGTACAAAGCTTGCATTCAGGAGGTGGGTAGCAAAAGGGACTGTGCATGTGTCCTTCCCTCAAGCAAATCAACACAGCGCTGACATGCTCTGAATGCTATTGGTGGTGTCAGCTCCCTTCTCAAAAGAGCCCACTGAAGTCAGGGTGGGCAGCTCCCCTCACAGCTGGTGCCCCTTCTGCCCCTCCCATTGTTTTCCTGCAGAAGGAGAGATGGAGGGAGGGAGGGAGAAAAGGGAGGGACAGAAAAGGCCCCGGCCAAACCACAAACCTATGTTTTTCTTAGTTAGCTTTGTGAGATACTAATTTCCTTCTTCTCCCTGCCCAGAAATAAAATGGCTGCAAAAAATTAAGAGGCCAGTGTGTGTCTTATAATGCACTCCCCCCCCATTTGAACCAATTGGACCCAATGGGAAGGAAGGAGGTGGCCACCATCCCCCCACATCTCCACAATGCACAGACTTAGCATAAAAGGACTCCCTAAGTCATTTTGCTGGTGACATTCTAAGATGGCTGAGTAGGAGTCTGTCCAATGCAGACTGTCCATACCCTACATGACATGAAAATGACTACACAGGAACATAAGAACAGGCTGCTGGATCAGACCCATCCAGTCCAGCATCCTGCTCTCATAGTAGCCAGCCAGATGCTGGTGGGAAGCCCACAAACAGGAGCTGATCCCAAGAGCACTCTCCTCCCTGTCGTTGCCAGCAACTAGTATTCAGAAGCATTTCTGCAGAGGAAAGCCACCATGACTAGTATGCATTAAAAACCATCTCCTCCATAGAATTGTAGAGTTGGAAGTGAATCGTTTGGTTCGGATCATAGCCTCTGACCCTCTTTTAAAGCCACCCAAGTTTGTGGACATTACTGTTATGCACTCTGACCACTTCTCCACACTGGGGAGTGAAGGGTGAAGGGTTATTGAAATGGCCATTTGCAAATCCAGTGAGCAGCATGTACGGTAGTGTGTCCAGAGAACTCAGGGGTTGGACTTTCAGGCTCAGGGTTTGAATATGTCCCCCACCCCGTCTATCAGCCTCGCCCTTGAGAGCCTTTGCAAGCCCCATTGCCCCTACACAGCCACACTTCCTCTTCCCAGGCCACTCCCCGCAACAACCCTGATCCACAACCTCCTTGAGAGATTTTTGCCTAGTTGGAATGTGTCTTTGATAATGCCTGGATTGAGGATAACAGAGGGGTGTGCGGATGTGCATAGGAAGTTGCCAGTGGTGTAGCAGTTAGTGTGTCAGACTAGAACCTGGGAGAGACCAGGGTTCAAATCCCCACTCAGCCTTGAAGCTCATTGGGTGACCTTGGAAGCCTGTCACTTCCTTTCTCAGCCTAGCCTGCCTCACAGGGTTGTTGTGGGGATTAAATCAGGAGGAGAACCACATGTGCCGCCTTGAGCTCCTTAGAGAAAAAGGTGGGGTATAATTGCAGTAAATAAATAAAATAAATACAGTTGTACCTCAGGTTACAGACGCTTCAGGTTACAGACTCCGCTAACCCAGAAATAGTACCTTGGGTTAAGAACTTTGCTTCAGGATGAGAACAGAAATCGCGCGGTGGTGGAGCGGCTGCAGTGGGAGGCCCCATTAGCTAAAGTGGTACCTCAGGTTAGGAAGAGTTTCAGGTTAAGAATGGACCTCCAGAACTAATTAAGTTCTTAACCCAAGGTACCACTGTAAAGGTGGTGTTTATGTGTTGTCCTGGCCATGTTGCCTCTGCCCCTGCCCACCACCGGGTAGACTGACTTTCAAATTTGAACTGAACTGATTTTCTTCCACATCTCTGCCCCATTGCATTCTTATACAAAAATAAAAGGAAAACAAAACAAAGCCTTATGTTTATTGTGAGGGTACCCCCCCATACAGTTGCAATCAAAATTATTCAACCCCCATTGCAAATCAGGTTTATTATCAAAATTTACAGACTTTCAGCTGTTTGCAATGAGCAAGCCAAACAAATGCAATTGGAATAGCTGAAAACAATGGATACTTCTATTCGTTTCCCCAAATTCAGCTGAGGTTGCAACTTACACTGCCATTGATTTATTAAATGTCCCATTATGGGAAAAGGTCATGATAGAATATGTATTAATTGGAAACTTAAAGAGTGGTAGGGGACGCGGGTGGCGCTGTGGTCTAAACCACTGAGCCTAGGGCTTGCTGATCAGAAGGTTGGCGGTTTGAATCCCCGCAATGGGATGAGCTCCCGTTGTTCGGTCCCAGCTCCTGCCAACCTAGCAGTTCGAAAGCACGTCAAAGTGCAGGTAGATAAATAGGTACCTCTCTGGCGGGAAGGTAAACGGCGTTTCCGTGCGCTGCTCTGGTTTGCCAGAAGCAGCTTAGTCATGCTGGCCACATGACCCGGAAGCTGTACGCCGGCTCTCGGCCAATAAAGTGAGATGAGCGCCACAACCCCAGAGTCGGACACGACTGGACCTAATGGTCAGGGGTCCCTTTTACCTTTACCTTTATGTTTTTATATATGCTGGAAGCCACCCAGAGTGGCTTGGGCAATAATAATAATAATTAATAATTATTTATTAATTAAATAATTATTAAATAATAATATAATTAATTATTATTATTATTATTATTATACTGTAATAATAATAATAATAATAATAGTAACAACAACAATTTGAATTAGCACTGGCTCCCCTTTTAGCCTCTCTCAAGTCCTTTTTTCCTGCCAACCTAGCAGTTTGAAAGCACGTCAAAATGCAAGTAGATAAATACCTCTGACGGGAAGGTAAACGGTGTTTCCGTGGGCTGCTCTGGTTCACCAGAAGCGGCTTTGTCATGCTGGCCACATGACCCAGAAGCTGTATGCCGGCTCCCTCAGCCAGTAATGCGAGATGAGCGCCGCAACCCCAGAGTCATCCGTGACTGGACCTAATGGTCAGGGGTCCCTTTACCCTTTACCATTAAGTCCTTTTTTCTAGAAAAATAGGTGCCAGAACTCATCATGAAGTTGTTACATAAGTGTCACACTTTTTAACAACAACAAAAAGAGGTACCCTTGAGTACCCCCTGAAAAAAAAGCTGTGGCCACTCTCTTCACAGAGGTAAATAACTCAGGTAAAATGCCAACCAGCTGGAAGCATGCAATTGTGGTCCTGATCTATAAGAAGGGACAACCCACTAATCCTGGTAATGACAGGCCATAATGGGGAGATTATATGTCTACTTTCTTTGACTGATCACTGATTATTGAAGATAATAATATAATGCGAACTACTCAACATCTGGTCACTGTCATTACACAGAATCATAGAGCAGTAGAGTTGGAAGGAACCCAAAGGGTCATCTAGCCGAAGCACCTGCAATGAACACCTGTCCAACAACCCTGCCAGGTAGACTACTGTTATTTATGCCATCTTTCAGGGTGGGTAAAAGAACAGAGGATGGTTTGCCTACTGAGTCCAATTTGGACTAGGGACACCTTGGTCATGATTCCGAGCAGTATTCTGGCAGGGTTGGGGCTTCCACCAGAGGATGCCCATAAAATGCCTTTGATAGGAAGCCCATTCTCAGGGTTCTTCGTTTATGTTTTCCTGTTTCCTTCCTCTACATTTTGCAGCTGCATTACTTACTACGAAGATCAGGCGCATTGGCAAAAACTTCACAAACCTATGAAGGCTGGTCCAAGATGTCTTTATGAGGGCAGTAGAAAGTCTAATGCTGAAGGCATTTCCTTCACCGCTTGGCTTGGCAAGCGGGAAGGACATGGAAACAGTCATGACACAGCAGGGATGATCACATGTATCTTGGTCTCCTTAAAAATCATTACTGCAACTTATTATTAAATTATTATTATTATTATTATTATTATTATTATTATTATTACAAATTAATAATGGGTGATCTAGGGATGGGGAACCTGTCATCTTCCAGATGTTGCTGGCTTCCATCAGTTCCAACCAGCAGGGCCAAATGTTCATTGGGGGTGATGGGAATTAGAGTCCAGTAACACTAAGACTGAGCCTAGGGCTTGCTGATCAGAAGGTCAGCGGTTCGAATCCCTGCGACGGGGTGAGCTCCTGTTGCTCGGTCCCAGCTCCTGCCAACCTAGCAGTTCGAAAGCACTAAGAAGAAAACTCGTGATCCGTCCCTGACATGAACAGATAAAGACAGATAAGTTCACATTTTGTCACATTAGGATTAATAATATACAAAAAATGTTTTTTGTCCTATCAAAATACTTAATGGCGATGGCACATAATATTCAATTGATCCAGTTTGGTTTTTCCTCAGTTTCTTATCCTCCCCCTGGTATCTTTTGTTCTCCACATCTCTGCATCAGTTTGTGATATTTTGTTTTGTTAAAAAAAAAATCTCATGAAAATTCATCAGTATTTTAGTGAATTCCCCCTCCCCCCCCCCCGATATTTGCATGCTACTGCTCTGGAGGGGAGGACTTGAAACAATGGCTTCAAGCTACAAGAAAGGAGATTCTGGCTAAACATCAGGAAACACTTTCTGACAGTAGAAGCTGTTCAACAGTGGAACAGTCTCTCTCAGAACGTTGTGTGTCAGGCCTTGGGCAGAATCCTTTAGTCTATCTACATAAATGGGGGGGCGTGTGGCGGTGACCCACGCCCCCTGGTGCGGCGGTGATACCAGGGTTCCCTGTTAAAGGGGTATTGGGGGGAGGCACTGTCCTTACGCTGAAAGGTTGTCATTGCTTTCCCCCTCCAGCGGCGGCAAACGGGGGGTGGGTTTTCTGCTTGAACATATGTTCTCCAGAGCCAGCCCAATCCCCACATTCTGGATAACCCTGAAGTCTCCCAGATCCCCGGCTGGGGGCTGGGAGGGATAAACGCCCAGTGCCTGAGCCAAGGTCTCCCTACATCTGAATCTTAATAAAGTTGTGGCCAATTTTAATCCCATAGCACGTTGTCTTGTGTCATTATTCCGCTCAGGGGTCACATGGGGTTTGGGGGACTCCGCCTATCCACACAAAGGAGATTCTGGCTAAACATCAGGAAACACTTTCTGACAGCAGAAGCTGTTCAACAATGGAACAGTCTCTCTCGGAACGTTGTGGACTCTCCTTCCTTGGAGGTTTTTAAATAGAAGCTGGATGGCCATCTTTAGCTGAGATTCCTGCATTGCAGGGGGTTGGACTAGATAACCCTTAGGGATCCCTTCCAACTCTACAATTCTATAATTCTATGGACAGATCTGTGTGTTCTGGGGCAAAGAAAGAAGTTTCTAGTGCCAGCTTCTCTTTCCAGAGCTCTGTTCCCTAACTAGAAAAAGCTGCTTTCAATTAGCTGGATTGAAAAGGGTAACATTTGTGGACATCTGTGCTATAGCAATTTAAAAAAAAAAAACCAGTGATCAAACAAGCAGACATGCCAGAGTGATCCTGTCCATGCAGCTGTAGGTATTGATCTGTGGCTACAATCTACTGCACTCCAACTTAGGAACAAGCTCCTCGTGCTTCTGAGTTCACATGCATTGGATCACATGGTGCAATGCCCTAAATGACTCAGGAGTTGAAAATACACAGCAGATTGCCTTTTGCAGGGTTAGAACATCCATCTATCTTGTTCAGTTTTGTCTACAATTATGGATGGTGATTCTCCAGAGTTCCAGACAGAAGTCTACCTGAAGGTGCTAGGGACAGAACAGAGGCTTTTTTTGCATGCAAAGCAACCCTTGAGCGGCATGGCTCTTCTATGAAGAGCTGAGACCAATGTGCACTTTCCCGGGAGTAAGTCCCATTCAGCATAGGGCAAGTGACTTCTTGGCAAATGTTCATAAGAGACAGGCACCTTCATGACCCCTTGCAATCTCTGAAGCAGCGATGTTGTTCCACTAACATTGCACCTCCTTTATTTTTCCCACTGTCTTTAATTTTTTTTCTCCCTCCCTCACCCTGCATTAATTTCTAAAATAGACCTAGAAATTTATTAAAGGTAAAGGTAAAGGGACCCTTGACCATTAGGTCCAGTCGTGGATGACTTGGGTTGCGGCGCTCATCTCGCTTTATTGGCCGAGGGAGCTGATGTACAGCTTCCGGGTTTATTAGGCAAGGTAAATTATTGGTAACTTAATGGTGACTTCTGTTTCAGTGTATCTGAAGAAGTGTGCATGCACACGAAAGCTCATACCAAAAACAAACTTAGTTGGTCTCTAAGGTGCTACTGGAAGGAATTTTTTTATTTTTTATTTTGTTTTGACTATGGCAGACCAACACGGCTACCTACCTGTATTGGTAATATAATACACTATTTAGGAAGCTACCTTATAGCAGTTCAGAAAGGCTTTGTACATTAGGGGAGGGCTATAACTGAATGATAGAGGACTTGTGTTGCATGCAAAAGGTCTCAAGTCCCTGCTCTGGGGGCAGGAACTCTGAGGTGGGCAACTGCTGTCCTAGCTCAATGTTTATGCCAGGGAATGTTTGGGTTATTTCTGAGGCATAGCTCTACGTTCCTGTTTGCACATTCTGAGGAATGACCATTTTTTGATGCACAGAAACAGAGTTCTGAACATGACCTTGTTTATCTGGCAACATCATACCCCCAAGCACAACTCAGATGAAAATTGGGACTCCCTTGCAACACCCAAATCCCACTGCTTTTGATAACTCCCTGGAACGCCCCTCCCCCCACTTGGTATATCACATTGGTGAATGCTTTCCTTTGCATTTCATTTACTTTTACTCTGAAAGCACTTTTATTCTTGCCACTTTTAAATCAGAACAGAATTTATTCTTTTTGTAATACAGTGGTTCCTCGGGTTACATACGCTTCAGGTTACAGACTCTGCTAACCCAGAAATATTACCTTGGGTTAAGAACTTTGCTTCAGAATGAGAACAGAAATCGGGCAGTGGTGGCACAGCAGCAGCAGGAGGCCCCATTAGCTAAAGTGGTGCTTCAGGTTAAGAACGTTTTCAGGTTAAGAACGGACCTCCGGAACGAATTAAGTACGTAACCAGAGGTACCACCAGGGCCGGCGCGTCCAACTAGGCAATTGCCTAGGGCGCCAAAATGGAGGGGGCGCTGGCCAGCCTGCCCCCCGCCGCCGCCCAGTGCCGCCCCAACCAGCGGCGGAGCAAGCAGGTTGGGGTGAAAACCGCGGCGGCGAGGGCGCCAAAATGGAGGGGGCGCTGGCCAGCCTGCCCCCCACCGCCACCCGGTGCCGCCCCAACCAGCGGCGGAGTAAGCAAACTGCGGCGGTGGGGGGCGCCCGGCCGGCCAGGGGGCAGGGCACCGCTCCACAACGTGCGTCATACACAATGATGTCACATGGCTCGCCCCCTCGCCTAGGGCGCCAAAATTGCCAGCACCGGTCCTGGGTGCCACTGTACTGCTACTGAAGCAATAAGATGTCTCATGCAGCCCTCAGTTCTCTCTGTCTGGCCCTTGGGACCACACACCCTCCTGAGTCACACCACTCCCTTGCCCTGCTTTGCACCTAAGGATGGGAGAATCTGCCAATTTCTTTTTCTCTCTGTTTCACATTTTTTCCAATCTTAAGTCTGGTTCACCACTTTTCCACTCCAATTTGCATTTTAAAACAAGTCCTCATGAAAATTCATCAGCATTTGGATGCAAATTTCTCCAAATATACACATCTTTGCATGGAATTTTGACCAATATATACATTATTGGCAAAGCATTTCAGCACGTTCTTTTCTCCTATATATGGTATGTATTTTGCCCATTTGCCCTGATGGAGCTGCCTCCTCCACTGAGTTGAACATACTTGTTTAATGTGCATGCGAAATGACATGGCTGTTCAAACCCACAAGGATGGGGTGCAGAAGAGCCCAGATGTGCTGAATGTTTTTCTCTGTTTGGGACAGTGTGCCTGATGAGGGTTGCTGGATGCTTTGCTGGCCCTGGCACATAGCATGTTATGCATGTCGAGAAAGAGGAAAAGAGAGACAGGGCCTCTGCTGAACCAGGAATGAGATTCTATGACTCTCTACAGTGGAACAAATGTATTGTGTGTATGAATCAGGAACTCACCAAGGACTGCCTTGGAAGCCTGTATGTATCCCCCCCCCCCCTGAAACAGTTGTGGTTCACCAGGACGAGATGAAGGAATTTTAATTACATTTCAGCAAAAAGCCTCTGGAGGTGCTTGAGAGAACCAGCCCAAGTTGGAAAGGACTGCTAGAGCTGCTGGTTAGGGAAAAGAGGAAGGACCGACAGCAGGGTCTGAAAGGGGTCTTTGTGACGTCTGCTGCTGGGTGACTCAGACTCGCTCATCGGCCGAGGCCTGCCAAGGAGAGCTTGGCCTGGAAAGTTGTGGTTTCCAAATTCACCCACCACTTTCCCTCCTTTCTATTTCACTGCAAGGATTTCCGGACTCCGCCCTATGCTTGCTATTCCTCACACCCACATATTTTTCTCTCCAGTGTCTTCCTCTATTTCTCTGGGTCACTATCTGGGTCCAGTCAGTTAGTGGGGTGGGGGATAACATACCCTCCAACATTTCTCTGATGAAAATAGGGGCATCCCATTCATAATGATAATTTTACTGTTTATACACTACACATCTTACTGGGTTGCCCCAGCCACTCTGGGCAGATTCCAACAAATATAAAAAACATGATAAAACTTTAAACATTAAAAAGCCTTCCCTATACAGGATTGCCTTCAGATGGCTCGGGGGTCAGCTAACTCCATACCCTCCAACATTTCTCCAATGAAAAGCAGGACATTTCGGGATCAAATCAGAAACCAGGACGGCTTCTCCAAATCACGGACATCCCTGGAAAATAGGGACCCTTGGATGGTCTGGAATGAATCCACCCTGCACCAAGTGTCCCCTTCCAGGGCGCAGTGCATTTTTTAAAAATTGACATTCTATATTATTTCATGAATTTACATGTTGCCTTTCCTCTTCTTGTGTCAAAAAAGATACAAAAGGGAAAACTGCATTACAAAAGCAACAACCATTCAGTATAGATGCACAGGCATAAGTAAAAGAGCCTCTGATATGAAACATTTCTGCTGGTGTCTCCAGGTAGCACTTGATCAATAAGGAGCACTGACTTTCTTAGGAAAGCTGCCTTATATGGAGTCAAACCATTGTTCCATTTGGTTCAATAATATCTACACCAGGGATGGAAAACCTGTGATTTTCCTGAGGCTGGACTACAACTCCTATCACCCCTGGCCATAGGCTCTGCTGTTGGGAATCATTCCTAGCCCTGTCTGGAGAACCTGGGGATTGAATCCAGAACCCTTTCCATGCACAACATAAGAACATCCTGCTGGATCAGACCAAGGGCCCATCTAGTCTAACATCCTGTCTTCAAAGCAGCCCCTCAGATCAGGGTTACCAGACGTCCCCAGATTTGCAAATCTGTCCCCAGGAAACGTGGCAGCAGCAGCCTCAGCAGCCCAGAGCCAGCGTGAGAGTGCAGTTGGCTCTGGCTGGCTTCAGGAGCTGCTCACTGCTCACTGCCGCGGCGCCCGCCATTTTTCCTCTCCAGAAGTCCCCATGTGATGTGTCTTGTGCGCAACACATCATATAAGGACTTCCGGAGATGAAAAATGGCGGGCGCCACGGCAGAGGGCAGCTCCTGAAGCCAGCCAAAGCCAACTGCGCTACCAGGCTGGCTCGGGCTGCTGACTGCCACTGCCAAAGGGGAACCGGGGACATCCGGCAGTACAGATCTCCTGCCCCCTGCCCCCTTTGTTTTGACTGATCGGAGGAGGCTCAGGAGTCGCAGCCAGCCAACTTCCGGTTGGATGCCGGAGCTGCCGGTCGGGGGAAAATCTCGCTCCGAGATTCCCCGGCTTGGTTGGGGTATAGGGAGCGCGCAACAGCGCTGCGGCTCCTGAAAATCCCCGGGAGGGGTGTCCCGGGGGCTCGGTGATCCGGCGGTTGACTCCAGACGTTTCCCCCGCTCCTAGGCGGCTCAGAAGAGCCGCTGCAAGAGAGCGGGGTTGAAATGGAGTCCAACGGATCCACTACCCTGCCAAGTGAAGCTGCGTGATGGGCAGCCCTGAGCATTTCAATTCCTCCAAAGAACTGATTCGGAACTTGGATTTTGAGGCTACAAAATCGTGAGTAAAAGGACATTTGGACTGAATTAAAAGCTTCAAGGGACTTTAAAAACGGAGGTCGGTCCCTTTGATGTTGGAACAATAGGAAACAGTGAAAGTTTATTACCTAAGCTAAGTGAAAGAGGAAGTGAAAGGAAACTTCTGAAGCAGAGCCAGGGGGCTTATTTGTTACAATTATTGAATGTGGGGGGGGGAGCTACTCTCTTCCCGTGGTTTTGGGGGAATTTGGCAAGAAAAGACTTTAAAAACTGTTGGATTATAACTATTCTATGGCCGAAGTTAGATAAGCTGTGTGTTTTTTTGACCTTGAAATGGCACAGCTGTCTGAGCAGGACATGAGAAAGATGCTAGTCATACTACATGATTGTTTAAACACACTCAGAGCAAAGAACCAAGGAGCAAACAACTTTGCGAACAAAGATGGCACTGTGCCAGATGTACAACACGTAGAACTGCTGGAAAATGAAAGTACAAGCCATACCACTGACTGTAAATTGAAAGAACCAATACCCTGCACACAGAAGCATACAGCAGAGAAAAAAGTTGGATCTGCTGATAAAAAACAAAAACGACATAAGAAAAAGGACAAATCGGATGGAATTGGGACTAAAAAAGCCATAACAATTGAAAAGAAACACAACAAAAATGAGAAAACAAATGGACCTGTGAAGAAAAAGGGGAAATCAACTAGGAGACCCCAAAAAGAAAGAATTTCGACATATGCAGCAGGATTGGTCCGAAGAAAGAAGAGTAAGAAGAGAAGGGCAAAATTGAAGAGAAAGAAGAGGCAAGGCCCATTGGGGCAGGACAAACATTGGGGTTTGATTGCAGAAAGGGAGGGTGTGGGTTGAACAGGAAGGACCCTCGAACTGGACTACTTTTCTGGCTATAAGGAGGATGAGTTATGTCAAATGATGTCTGGCATAGGGATTACTTATGATGATTAATATAAAATGATTATTAAAGAAAAGAAAATATGGCTAAAGACTCTGAAACCAATGGGAGGAAGGGGGGGAGTTTCAATGGGAAAAGAAGAAAATATGTATAATATAGAGTACAGATGATAAGAATTTAGGGAAGGAGCAGAAGTACCAGCAGGCTCAGGTTTAAAATCAGGATTAATAAATAAAAGCGTTTTGGTATTTTGTTTTTAGGATGTTATGAAAATAGATGTATTAATCTGTTAAAGAGGATTTAAAATGAATTCAACAGAGGGGGACTTGAGGAAGTCAACCGAAATATGTAATGGAGAAAGATAGAATCTGGCCCACGGAATGGGGCCAGGCCTAAGCAATGTTAGAAAAAATAATAGTAAGGTTAAATGTACAATGAATATGTTTACTCCTGTGAGAGGGGGGGATGGATCTTGGCTTCCCACGGTGAGAGAGGGGAAGCATGAAAATTTAACCACTATCTATGTTTTGTGCTTATAAAATTGTAAAAACCAATAAATTTTTTGAAGGGAAAAAAAAAAGGAGTCGCAGCCGGCCAGCCGTTGCCTGCAGAGAAACCACATGCCTTGTGTCCCTCCTGGACGCCCCGAGGGCCCCCCCCCCCTGCTGAGATCGGTGAAGGCTCGGAAGTCATGGGTGCGTGGCACACCATTGCCCAGTTTAAAAACAAAACAAAACTCTGCACATTTATGTTTCACAGGGTGTGAAAGAAGTGCTTTGCACCTTTATACAATATGCATGTGTGCTTGGGCCCAGGGTCTTTTGCCTCACCATCCCCACTACTGACTCCCTGTTGCTACTCAGTTTAAAAAAAAAAAAGTGTCCCCGGATTCATTGAAAAAAATCTGGTAACCATATCTCAGATGCCTGTGGGAAACCAGCAAGCAAAATGCAAGCAGTAGCAGCAGCAGCAGCCGCCACCATCTGACTGGGTTGCAACAGAATATTTAAAACACAATAAAACATCAAACATTAAAAACTTCCTTATACAGGGCTGCCTTCAGATGACTTCTAAAAGTTGTTTAGTTATTGTTGTTGTTTATTCAACTTATACACCACCCTATACCTGGAGGTCTCAGGGCGGTTCACAACCAGACCACAACATATAAAATCAAACCAAAAGCAATAACCCAATAACGCCGCCGCCCCCAAAGCCATATTCTAAAAGAATGTTGGATGTCAACAAGATCAACCAAAGGCCTAGTTAAAAATTATTATCTCCTTGACATTTGATGGGAGGGTGTTCCACAGGGTGGGGGCCATGGCCAAGAAGGCCCTCTGCCTAGTTCCCTCTAACCTTACTTGTTGCAGTGAGAGAACCACCAGAAGGCCCTCAAAGCTGGACCTCAGTATCCAGGGATGGGGGTGGAGACGCTCCTTCAGGAATACAGGGCTGAGGCCGCTTAGGGCTTTAAAGGCCAGCACCAACACTTTGAATTGTGCTCAGAAACGTACTGGGAGCCAATGTAGGTCTTTCAGGACTGGTGTTATATGGTCCCGGCGGCTGCTCCCAGTCACTAGTCTAGCTGCCACATTGTGGATTAGTTGTAGTTTCCAAGTCACCTTCAAAGGTAGCCCCATGTAGAGCACATTGCAGTAGTCCAAGTGGGAGATAACCAGAGCACACACCACTCTAGCGAGACAGTCTGCGAGCAGGTAGGGTCTCAGCCTGCATACCAGATGGAGCTGGTAGACAACCACCCTGGACTCAGAATTAACCTGCGCCTCCATGGATAGCAGTGAGTCCAGAATGCCTCGCAGCCTGTGCACCTGGTCCTTTAGGGGCACAGTTACTCCATTCAGGACCAGGGAGTCCCCCACACCTGCCCGCTTCCTATCCCCCCAAAACAGTACTTCTGTCTTGTCAGGATTCAAACTCAATCCATTAACCTCCTTCCATCTTCTAACTGTCTCCAGACACTCACACAGGACATTCACCACTCTCATTGGTTCTGATTTAAAGGAGAGGTAGAGTTGGGTATCATCCACATCTGTACTGGTGAACACCCAGCCCAAACCCCCTGGTGATCTCTTCCAGCAGCTTCCTATAGCTATTGAAAAGCATGGGGGTGAGGACAGAGCCCTGAGGCACCACACAAGTGAGAGATCCCAGGGGTCTGAACACTCATCTGATAATTGGCCATAATGGCCGGGTCCAAATATATATATACTAGTATATTAAGCCCGTTTAGAAAACGGGCGCTAGCCGGAGCCGGAGCAGCAGGAGCCGGGGGACATTCACCAGCCCCTCCTGCCCCATACTCCCCACATCCGACCCCCTCCTGCCCCATACCCCCAACACCCCACTCATCCTGCCCCATACTCCCACACTCACCAGCCCCTCCTGCCTCATAACGCCCCCACCCCTCCTGCCCCATATCGCGCGCGTGTGCGTGTGTGGAGACTGAAGGAGGGGGAGGGGAGAAAAAAACCTGAGGAGAAAAAGAGGCGGCGGCAGCAGCCGCGGAGGAGGCCGCGGCTTGGATTCCGACGGCGACGGGAAGGGAAGCCGCCGCCGTGACAACTGAGGAGAAACAGAGCCCCCCGAAGAAGGCTGGCCCTCATGGGGGGAGCGGCGGCCACCCCCACTTCCCAGACCTCCACAAACAGTTTGGCTCTGTCTCCCTCCCCCCCACACCCATCCCCCCCACCCATCTCCACCTCCCACACACAGCTCGTCTCTCTCTCTCTCTCTCTCTCTCTCTCTCTCTCTCTCACACACACACACCTCCCCCCCACTTCCCAGACCTCCACAAACAGTTTGGCTCTGTCTCCCTCCCTCCCCCTCCCCCCCCACACCCATCCCCCCCACCCATCTCCACCTCCCACACACAGCTCGTCTCTCTCTCTCTCTCTCTCTCTCTCTCTCTCTCTCTCACACACACACACACACAGAGAGAGAGAGAGACACACACACCTCCCCCCTTCCCAGACCTCCACAAACAGTTTGGCTCTGTCTCCCTCCCTCTCCCTCCCCCTCCCACACACACAGACCCATCCCCCCCATCTCCCACACACAGCCTCTCGGTGGCTGGCGATTCTGAAAGCGGCGTCTTTCCCGCTCCTTCCTTGGGGCCGCAGCGCCGCCACCGCCTCCTCCTGCTCCTTCCCCGCCTCCTTGGGCCTCCCCGGCCGGCAGTTTCCGGCGCCGGAGGACGGCACTCGGCGTGTGCTCCGTGAGGCAGGCGGGCCGAAGGCGAAGGCTCACGGCGGCGGGAGAACGACGGAGGCAAAAGCCAAAGCCGCAGGGCGCGCAGGGCGCCCGATCTTAAGGCTGACGGCGGCGGGAGAAAGACGGAGGGAAAAGCCCCAGGGCGCGCAGTGCGCCCGAAGGCTCACAGGGGCGAACGGCGCGCGATGACAGGGTGCGCAGGGGAGAACGACGGCGGGAAAAGCCGCAGATGACAGGGCGCCCGATGTTAAAGTCCCAGGGCGCGCAGGGCGCCCGGGGGAAAACGCAGGTGAGGAGGTGCGTTGCCTCAGTCTGCGCGCAGCAGCAGCTGCCGCAGTTCGCGTCTCCCTCCCATCGCGGGCGGGCGGGCAGCGGCGGAGCAGCCCCTGTCCCGGGCGGAGGGAGCGTCTTGGAGCAGCAGCCGCAGCAGCAGCCGCGCCGGCCAACCGCCCCTTCCCGCGCGTCGCCTCAGTCTGCGCGCAGCAGCAGCTGCCGCCTCAGCCTGAGAGGCGGCTGCAGCTGCGTGGGCTTCGGCATCGCGGGCGGGCGGCGGTGGCGGAGCAACTCCTGTCCCGGGCGGAGGGAGCGGCGGGTGGCGGCAGCGGGAGCCTCCATAGATGGGCGGCGGCAGGAGCGGCGCTTCGCGCCGCTTCCCCCCAGCAATGGCGGCGGCGCAGTTTTGCCCGGCCGGAAGTGTCTCTGCGTCGTCCCGCCCCCCTCTCCGCCCCCTCCAATCCCTGCGTCCGTCTGTGCCATGCGCAGAATTTACTTCCGTGACACACAGAAAATTGTAGGTGGACGCAGGGACACTTGAAGATTATAATATAGGATATTTTAAGAAGCAGCTTAGCAACTGCCTCTTTCAGTGGGTCTGGGAAGGCTCCCTCACAGAGGGAAGCATTCGCTGTCCCATTGCTCGCTTTTATGATCCAGGATGGGCAAGGATCAAGGAGACAGGTGGTCGGTTTCACTTATCCCAGCAGCCTGTCCACATCCTTGGAGGTAACAGGTTGAAATCGATCCCATACAACTTGACTAGACAGAGCTCTGGCACTCTGCCCCTTGGCACTGCTACCACAGTGGAATCTACCAGGTACCGGTACCTCCTTCCAAATCTGAGTGTTAAAATCTGCAAAAAAAAACCTATGCAAAATTGTTACAGGAGTCCCAACTCCCTGCAGAGGGGAAGGGTTGCAGAGAAGTCCAGTTGTACCAGGAAGTGATCTGAGCATGGCACTTCTTTTGCTCAACTGGAGGTTAATTGTCAGATCTTCCACATCCACAAACATCAGAGCTAAGGCTATGGACCAGATTTGTTCAGGGACAGCCCCGCCCCATGGAGGCCATGCTTTTCACAAAGTCCTGAGTGGCCCCTTGTTCTTTCGGCATGGATTCTGAAATCCCCTATGACCACCAGACTAGGTGTTTCCAGGAGAGCACAATCTGAAGCAGTTTGGGCAGGGAATCATTGGTGCAGCGGGGAGGTTGGTACACAAAAAGGAATCCAACACTGCCCCTATTGCCCAACTTCCAGAACATGCACTCAGAAAACTGGGTTTCCCTTATAGGACACCTGGTGAAAACTAGGGACTTCCTAAAAATCACTGCAATGCCCCCCCCCATAAAAATAACACTCTCCCTCCTGTGGTTTCCAGCAACCAGTATTCAGACACATTGCTGCCCCTGACTGTGGGGGCACAGCAGAGCTATCGTGCAGAGAAGGCGCTCTCTCACCAAGAGATGTTTGTTCTTTTCTGCACATATTTTGTTGGTAGCTAGGCAGAGAAGGTTCCCAGCCTATTTTATGAATACACCCAGAGGGAGAATAATGAACTCAAATGGAGCTATCTGGGGCTTCTGTGCTCATGCAAGCATTGCTGTAGCAGCCACGCCTGCTTCTCCCCATCTCATCCCGCCCCACACAAACACACACAAAATCATGCACTGCAGAGGGTTGGACTAGATGACTCTCATGGTCCTTTCCAATTCTACAGCTCTATGATTCTATGATGTTCCTGCTGCTTTGTCCAAGTTCTCCTGCATGCAAATGAAGAGACAATTTTTAATTTGCCTATGAATTAACATACATAAATGAGTCATGGCTGGATCCTGCCCCGCCCCCACACCATGTGAGAGGTGATGGCTTAAGCTGCTCATTCTCTCCCTCATGAGAGAGGGAGGGGGAAATGTCGTTCTCTGGGAAGAGAAGTTTCCTGTTCTTAACTAATAAAAAGAGTTCAGAACAGTCCAGGAGGCAAAAGCTTTGAAGTTTCCCTTTGGCTGACCCAGAATACCACTCTTTCCCAAAGGAAAAGGCAGGAATACAATCAGCATTTGGACAGGTGTGGGAAAGAGGGAGCCATTGGTGGCAAGAACTTAAGAGCCCTGCCAGTGGCCTATTGAGTCCAGCATCCTGTTCTCACAGTGGCCACTCGGATGCTTATAGGAAACCCCAAAGCAGGACCCAAGCACAAGAGGCCTCTCCCCTCTGGCAATTTCCAGCAACTGATACTCAGAAGCATTGCTGCCTCTGACAGTGGAGGTAGAACATAGCCAGGAGGGCTTTCTCTTGTAAAGCCATACAAGTTGGTGGCTTTAAACATATCATCCAGATGGGGCCTGAGATAGATGTGCCAATGTTCTGACTTTGAAATAAGGCAGTTTTGTGTGCTTAGATTTTTGTGGGAGAGGCTGTAGCTCTGTGATTCCACACATTTTGCATGCAAAAGGTTCCAAGTATTTGAGTCAGAAGCAGAGTGAGAAAAAACTTGGAGTGCTGCTGCCAATCCATGTAGATGCTGAACCAGAAGGACCAAAGGTTTGACTCACTGAAGCAAGAAGGATACTGACAAGCTGGAACGTGTCCAGAGGAGGGCAACCAAAATGGTCAAAGGCCTGGAAACGATGCCTTATGAGGAACGGCTTAGGGAGCTGGGTATGTTTAGCCTGGAGAAGAGAAGGTTAAGGGGTGATATGATAGCCATGTTCAAATATATAAAAGGATGTCATATAGAGGAGGGAGAAAGGTTGTTTTCTGCTGCTCCAGAGAAGCGGACACGGAGCAATGGATTCAAACTACAAGAAAGAAGATTCCACCTAAACATTAGGAAAAACTTCCTGACAGTAAGAACTGTTCGACAGTGGAATTTGCTGCCAAGGAGTGTGGTGGAGTCTCCTTCTTTGGAGGTCTTTAAGCAGAGGCTTGACAGCCACCTGTCAGGAATGCTTTGATGGTGTTTCCTGCTTGGCAGGGGGTTGGACTGGATGGCCCTTGTGGTCTCTTCCAACTCTATGATTCTATGATTCTATGATTCTATGCATATGAAGTGCATTGCTGGGTCAAAATCAAAGGTCCCACTAGACAAGGGCTGGGGAACCTCTGGCCCTCCAGGTGTCACAACATTCCCGATCTCTGGAGTACATGAGAGCTGTAGTCCAAAAACATGCGGAAACCACCATGCTGCGTACCTTTGCCCATAGATATTAACCAACAAGAGCAGAAGTGCATCTTTGTACCTGATGCTTGAATCTGCTCTTATTTCAGTGGGTGAAGGGTTATGGATCAGTGGTAAAGCCTCTGCTGTGCATGTGGAACGTTCCAGGCTCAATCCCTATAAGGACCTGCTGCAGGGAAGGGACTGTGAGCAACAACCTGAGAGGGACATATCTAGGACCCAAGTGAAACTGCTTGCTTATACCAAGTCAGACTATTGGTCGATCTAGCACAATATTGTCTACACTGACTGGCAGCAGCTCTCCAGAGGGTCTCTCCCAGCCATACCAGCAGATGCTGGGGATCGAACACAGGATCTTCTGCATGCAAAGCAGATGCTCTACCATGGAAGTGTAGCCCTCTGACTCAGCTTTCTCTGTTCCTATGTACTGCAGGGACAGCCTCCCCCTCCCCAAATTTCTTAGAAATATGTGCAGGCCACAGAAGTATTGTGTGGGCATTTTAGTGGTCTTGGACAACGAGGTGAATTTTGGAGGTGAAATTCACATGTGTTTCTCCCACTTCTTGGGTGTTTGACTGCCATTTTGTTTTCTCTAGAATGATGCCGAAAATCATTGTTCTGAGGGGCGTTCTGGGAAAATAAAAAGGCAGCCATCAGTTGAGGAGCTGAAGACTTGTGACTTTTGCCCCACCTCCAAAATTTGCTTCCCCACTGCTGGAAATGTCAAAAAAGAAAGAAAGGTGGTTTCGCTCTTCCCCTTTAACCCCCGGATTCACTGCAAATTATAGCAATACAAAATGTAAGGCCTAAATTCGCCATCATCCCTATTTGCATAACAAAGGCTCCTCTTACACTTTTCTTCTTGGTCTTTGTGATGATTTCAGATGCTCATTTCCAAAGTGCAGTTTATACAGAAATGGCACAAAAGAGGCAATTCACTTCTTGTTGAAATGTAGTCAGTCCATTTTGGAATAATTTTTCTTTTTTAAAAAAAAAAATGTACCAACCAAGCACTTGACCAAATGCAATGTACTCACACATATTCTTTTCCTCTTTGATTTTACACAGCATTTGAAAATGTGTGAGTACATTTCATTTGGCCAAGTGCTAGGTTGGTAATTTCGTTGTCCCCGAAGGGGACAATGACAATAAAATATATTCTATTCTATTCTATTCTTTATTCTTAACATACAGTGGTACCTTTAGCTAATGGGGCCTCCCCCTGCCCAATTTCTGTTCTCATCCTGAAGCAAAGTTCTTAACCCAAGGTAATATTTCTGGGTTAGCAGAGTCTGTAACCTGAAGAGTATGTAACCTGAGGTACCACTGTACTTGAGGGGGGGATATCTTTGTAAGAAACTGTGGAATGGGAAGGCATGTGCCATTTCAGAGGTAAGGAAGAAATTGAGAAAAAGTTCTACATATGTAAATATACATTATCAGATGGGGGGGCATACACACACACCCCAGACCAGTAATGGTGGTGGAGCTAAAATAGAAAAATGGGTTGGGTGTATAGAACGATCATTGTCAGAGCTCAGTAGAGATGCATGAAATACCTGGGAAGGTATTCTACCTTGAAACAGTTCCCCAAACTACAGCTCCTATCATCCCTAGCTAACTCGTCAGGGATGATGGAAATTGTAGTCCCAAAACAAGTGGGTCCTTCCTCAGAGTGAGGCACTGTCAGAGACCAGACTAAGGAGTACAACTCGGATGAGGAATGGTGGGAGCCTGCCCCTCCCCCTGCTCATGGCCAGGATCCTGAAACTCCACAGGACCAGTGGAGTAGTGTTGATTTGGAACACTGGTTTGCTGAGGGTCACAGTTCGAAAGACAATAGTTGGGCAGAACTGGGAGGTGAACAGCAAGAAGAACAGGAAGAGAGTGAGCTAGCATACTATCTTTCACTTGAAGATGTGCAGCCTATCAGTCCCAAGGCTAGGAGATTAGATAAGGTAACTTCGCAAAAGGCTCAGTGGTTGAATCATAGAGTTGGAAGAGACCCCAAGGGCCATCCAGTCCAACCCCCTGCCAAGCAGGAAACACCATCAAAGCATTCCTGACAGGTGGCTGTCAAACCTCCGCTTAAAGACCTCCAAAGAAGGAGACTCCACTAGGTGGCTAGGAGATGAGAGAACGGAAGTGACTGGAGGGAAGTGGGAGGAACCTTAATTGGGAGCACCTGCACTCCGAGAATGGTCGCTTGTTCTTTTGCTACCTTCATTAAACAGTTCTGTTACTGGTAAGAGAGTGCTTTCTCTATGTACTGCTTATCTGTGGCCAAGGGGGAAGAAGCAGAGCCCCTGAAGCCTGACAGGCACTCTGGGTCTAACAAAGGTGAGATTGTCTGTGCAGGTCTGCTTCCTCAGATCATAGTACTTTCCCTTAAAGGTTAAACTAGAAAACGTAACTAAATTAGCAAAAATGACAGTATTCCAGAACACCTGGAGGGGCTAAATTGGTGAAGGCTGAGATTAGCACTGCAGGCCTGCTTTGGAGAGAGCATGCACACATCTCCTCTGGAAAGGTGCTGGGATAGCTTCTCTTTCCCTGAAAAAAGAGTGGCCTTTGCTACTGCGGTTTTGTAGGAGAGGTTTCTCATGTTCTCAGGAGCAAGATGCACAGCCCAACTAGCTTTTCCTTTCATGTGAAAGACCAATATGGGAGTTTGTGTTGAGTGAACACACACCCAGACTGCCTCCTCTCTGGAACTATAATATGAATGTATATTTAGAGACACAGAGGGCTGTGGAAAATGGGTGTCCAGGTTCCCTTGGGGAGAAAGAAAGAGACACATTCCTAATATGACAACATTTCTCCGCTGTCCTCTCCTCAGCCACCCCCACCCCAGTTCCCAGAGGAAAAGACACTGAGCCCTGAAATTCTGTGGGACAGGATATATAAAACCAGGCTGCCGGCAAACTGGAGCCAGGCAAGCATGGTCTGTTTTAGAAAGACAGGCAAAGAGGTGAACAAAAGAATTTATCCCCTGACCCCTCAAAAGCTGGGAGAACTTTTATTTCCTGCTTTCTCACATTCAGTTCATTGGTGGGAAAGACCTGCATTTCATTAATACACCATCTATTGGCAGCCAGCTTTGAATCCCTTGCTCTCAAGAGTGTCATCTCAACGCTCCATCTGTCTTAGGCCTCATCGGCTTCAGTATCTCTGGTGCAGGCAAGATAATAGTACAGTAATTTAAATATAATACATTAGTCAGGGTTGGGTGTTGGGGGGGGGAGTCTTTTAAAAAAAAACTTGTTGCAACAGCTCCACTGGCTACCAGTCTGTTTCTGGGCACAATTCAAAGTTCTGGTTATGACCTATAAAGTGCTACATGGCTTAGTCTGGGCTATCTGGAAGACTGTATTCTCACATACCTGTACAAACTTGCCTGGAGATCTTCTGGGCAGGCCCTTTTCTCAGTCCCATCACCCTCACAGGCATGTTTGGTGGAGATGCAGGAGAGGACCTTTTCGGTGGCTGCTCCCAGACAATGGAACTCCCTCCCTAGAGAGGCCAGACTGGTTCCCTCCTTGATGTCTTTCTGCTGGCAAATGAATACTTTCTTATTCCAACAGGCTTTAGAGCACTGACTGGGTTTGGGTTTTTTTTTTTAAGGAATGGACTATTAATAGTACTGTGCTATTTTTATCATCTGTATTTAATAAATTTGTTTTTAAAAAATCTTTTAATTCTGTAACAGATTTAATTATTATCTTTAATATGTTTTTAGGTTTTTTGTATTTTATTTCTCTTGTTTTAATTTGTGTAAGCTGCCTTGAGTCCTGGTCTGGGGGAAAGGCAGGATCAGAATCAGAATCAGAATATCCTGAAGGGATTTAAGCAAGGGACCTTGTCAGTTTCTATAAAGTCCATTAACTAGGATTAAAATGGCACAGAACAGGGGTGGGTAAGCTTCAGACTCATTGCATCTCTTTTTTCTCTTCCTAGAACCTCAAGATCACAGGATGCCTCTAAGTACAGAGCTCTCAGTCCTTTCACACAAAAACCCGCCCCTTAATTCTAGCAGACAAATTATTAGATGGGGGAAAGTCATTTTGCTGTTGCTATTGGGAGTCAACCCTGAGATTTTCCAGGAAATCCTGATCTGCCTTCTACCCATCCCAAATACAGAATCATGAGATTCCAGAGCTGGAAGTGACCTTAGAGCTCACCTGGCCTAACCTCCTAAACTGCCACTCAGTAGGGATGCTGTCATTGCATCCTGCTGAAGAATTTTCTTGAGGAAATAACAAATTCCTGCAGAAATAAGGAGAACTGAATTTTAGATTGGGGGAAAAACTAAGAAACAGAGAGAGCTGAAATGGACCCCCCCTTCTTTCCCTAACCCATGCACTGCACCACAAAAGAAAAGGAGAACCCAACAATTTGGGCACAGTAAAATGCAAATTAAAAAATGAGAAAAACTGCACACAAAAGCCACAATATTCTCAACTCAAATTTACAGCTGACTCATGACCCACAAAAGCTGGCCTTGGGGATGATTTGAGTCATGGGGACTTCCAAACTTCACAGGGAACATGCGTTTTAAATGTACCCATTATTTTCTTCCCTCGGTGCCCTGCCTTACCCAAATCCTTGTTCCAGCTTTTATTGCATAGAGCTGCTCAGAGGGGATTCGGCTTCTGCCCTCGTTTGTGCTGTTTGCTGCTTTGCAATGCTGCCAATGGCTGCTGGGTGTCACTGGGGAAGTCTCCAGTAGCATTGCTAGAGGAGGGGGGGGGGGAATGACAACAGGGTCTGGGTCTTTGGAAGAAGGAGGGATGGAAAGTATGTATTTAGTTAAATTGATCGATTTTTTTTTTAACTGCCTTTTCCTCTAGTGGGAGAAGAGTTTTGAAAAACATATAGTGGGCCAGGGTGGGGAACCTTTCTCAGCTCGAGGGCCACATTCCCCTATAGGCACCCTTCCAGGGGCCACGTGCCTCTGGTGGGAGGAGCCAGAAGCCTCTTTTATTCCTAGAGACATCTGGTATTTATCTGTCTATCTCTCTTGGGCAAAAGTGCAGATTCTTCAGGTCAGACAGTGCCCCAGTCATGTCTCTGCCTATCTAAGCTGGTCACTTAAAACCCGGATGCAAATAATTGTAAAGATCATTCCCAGATTAAGCCCATATAGATCCTGGTTAGGAATATTCAGCTTGCAATTAATTCACTTTCTGTTGCTAAAAATAAGAGTGAGATAAACATATCCCAGATAGATTCCCACGATATCTGGTTGCTCTCTGTCTCACACCATTTCTTTTCCTCACTGTTTCCCATCAGCTAGAAACTCTTCAGCTCCCTTAGAACTCCAGCCTCAAAAACATGTCGTGCACTGAGGGGGCAGGCAAAGCGAGGAGGAACTATAAATCACTGTGATTGTTCCAAGTAGCACAGAAATTTCAACCAGTATCACGGCCCATTGTTTGGCAGGAGCTTGCCTAACCTTTGATTCTGCAATGAGCATAAGCTGGAGTTTTAACAAAGCCGTAAGGCCTGTTAAAAGAGGCACGCCAGCTTGCACAAAAAGTTACCCATTTGTAAAACCATGAAGGCATAGGAATAATCATCTGCAGTAATAATTCCGACAGCAACAGAAGAGTTGTTGTTGTTGTTGTTCAGTCATTCAGTCATGTCCGACTCTTCGTGACCCCATGGACCAGAGCACACCAGGCACGCCTATCCTTCACTGCCTCTCGCAGTTTGGCCAAACTCATGTTGGTAGCTTTGAGAACACTGTCCCACCATCTCGTCCTCTGTCGTCCCCTTCTCCTTGTGCCCTCAATCTTTCCCAACATCAGGGTCTTTTCCAGGGAGTCTTCTCTTCTCATGAGGTGGCCAAAGTACTGGAGCCTCAGCTTCAGGATCTGTCCTTCCAGTGAGCACTCAGGGCTGATTTCCTTCAGAATGGATAGGTTTGATCTTCTTGCAGTCCATGGGACTCTCAAGAGTCTCCTCCAGCACCATAATTCAAAAGCATCAATTCTTCTGCGATCAGCCTTCTTTATGGTCCAGCTCTCACTTCCATACATAACTACTGGGAAAACCATAGCTTTAACTATACGGACCTTTGTCGGCAAGGTGATGTCTCTGCTTTTTAAGATGCTGCCTAGGTTTGTCATTGCTTTCCTCCCAAGAAGCAGGCGTCTTTTAATTTCGTGTGCGTATTTTATAAAATAGTGGAGGGTAAACAGGGCAATAATGTGAATGCCATCTCCCCCCACCTGCTGCTCCCCAGATGCCAGGAGTGCCAACTTGACTCCATGACCATGGGTGTCTGGGGCCGTGGGTACCATGCAGCATACATGGCCCTAGCACCGAAACTCCCTTTTCCCTCTTTCATTTCCCATCATCCTCTCATTCCACCCACCTGCTGGGATATATCTGGGATGTGGCCCAAAAGAAACAGGCTCATCATTTGCACCCTCAAAGCAGAGAGATAAAATGCTGGAGACCAAAATGAGGCAGGCCCTGGGGAAGAAGAGGAGGAATAGGCTTGCCCCCAGAGGAAGTTACATCCAGTGTGGTTTGGCAGAAAACTTGAACTTGTGAAGGGTCTTGTAAGGACAGCAGCGGCAGCAGGGTCACCAGAGGGCTAGTGTGTTTAACATTATGTCCTGCCAGGTCTCTTAGGCACCCCATCACCAAGACACAGGCCAGGGGCCATGATCCATCCAGCCTGCATGAGGAGAAGCCTCCCTCCTGCTCTGAGAGAAGTGCTACTCTGATCCTGTGGCTTTTCCTAGGCTTGACTTGGGTCCAATAAGGACAGCTGCAACATGAACATCAAACCAGGGATTCTCAGAGAGCCGCGCCCCCCCCATCATATTCAATCAGCATCTTCAGCCCTGCCTGTGTGTTTGAATCCCCAACATGATTAGAATTGCATGCAGGAGAGCAGGAGGAGGCATGTTAGCATCAGGTCTGCTGTCACCCTCCATGAGCTGGAGGGCTGAATGTCTCCAGTGGGGAGCTTGCTCTGCTAACATAACCTCCTTCTGGAATTTAGAATCCTGAGTTTTGCATGAGTTGAGATGGGGTATCCATTGCAAACATTCAGTCCTCCAACTTGTGGAGGATGATGAAGGGCTAGCATGCTCACCTCTGCTCTCCCACGCATGATTCCAGGTGGGTGGGGGATCTGAATACCGAAATAGGTATTTGCTTACCGCTCAGCATTCATGCTTCAGTAACAGCTGAGGGTTGAATTTCCTCTTGGGAAAAGCGGTCAGGGGCCACACATGGCTGGTTTAAATCCCCCAGCGCCATATGCACCCTATATGCAGACACCACATTCTCTTTCTCTCTCACACACACCAATTACACACACCATTCTCTCCCCTACAACCACAGGTGCCAACTCTCCCATGAAGGGACCGGGCACCCACAAATTTGGGTGCCAGGGCCATGCACGCTGCATGGCACCCACAGTCCTGGGCACCCATGATCGCAGGGTCAAGTTGGCACTCCTGCCTAGAACCCCTTTGTACACATGACAGTATACACCCTTACTAAAATTAAGCAGTTCTGGGTTTAGTGACACGGGTGGCGCTGTGGTCTAACCCACAGAGCCTAGGGCTTGCTGATCAGAAGGTCGGCAGTTCGAATCCCCATGACGGGGTGAGCTCCCGTTGTTCAGTCCCAGCTCCTGCCCACCTAGCAGTTCAAAAGCACATCAAAGTGCAAGTAGATAAATAGGTACCGCTCTGGCAGGAAGGTAAACGGCATTTCCATGTGCTGCTCAGAAGTGGCTTAGTCATGCTGGCCACATGACCCAGAAGCTGTACATCGGCTCCCTCGGCCAGTAAAGCGAGATGAGCGCCGCAACCCCAGAGTCGTCCATGACTGGACCTAATGGTCAGGGGTACCTTTACCTTTACCCAAGAACTCCATGTACACCATTTCAAGTACCAAGGCAAAAAGGCTGGATTTAATGGTGTCCATATTGAGTGTCCACATGTTGCATCCAATGGATGTACAATCCTAGTACAAAACAGCAACTATCTACTCTTTCACACAAACACGAACTTAGTACATGTGTAGACACTTCAGTACAACATGTGAACAAGCCTTTGGATGCTGGCAAATGTCCAATATCACTACCCTCTGGATTCAGCCCTGTTTGTGAAATATGTGACCTTCTACAACTTCTTGAGTTTTAATCCATTTTTGATAGCATTCAATAGCTCCTTTACTAGAAATTTTCATAATGAGGAGGAATTGAGATTTGATGTATGTGCATAGTTGGAAAGGACATCAAGCATTTTTGTTGTTGTTGTTTAGTCGTTTAGTTGTGTCCGACTCTTCGTGACCCCATGGACCAGAGCACGCCAGGCACTCCTGTCTTCCACTGCCTCCCTCAGTTTGGTCAGACTCATGTTGGTGGCTTCGAGAACACTGTCCAACCATCTTGTCCTCTGCCGTCCCCTTCTCCTTGTGCCATCCATCTTTCCCAACATCAAGGTCTTTTCCAGGAAGTCTTCTCTTCTCATGAGGTGGCCAAAGTACTGGAGCCTCAGCTTCAGGATCTGTCCTTCAGGGACACTCAGGGCTGATTTCCTTCAGAATGGATAGGTTTGATCTTCTTGCAGTCCATGGGACTCTCAAGAGTCTCCTCCAGCACCATAATTCAAAAGCATCAATTCTTCTGCGATCAGCCTTCTTTATGGTCCAGCTCTCACTTCCATACATAACTACTGGGAAAACCATAGCTTTAACTATACGGACCTTTGTCGGCAAGGTGATGTCTCTGCTTTTTAAGATGCTGCCTAGGTTTGTCATTGCTTTCCTCCCAAGAAGCAGGCGTCTTTTAATTTCGTGACTGCTGGCACCATACAGAAGAGTATGTGCGCATTTTATAAAATAGTGGCGGGTAAACAGGGCAATAATGTGAATGCCATCTCCCCCCACCTGCTGCTCCCCAGATGCCAGGAGTGCCAACTTGACTCATAGAACCCAAGAAAGTAAAACCTCTCACTGCCTCCATTTCTTCCCCTTCTATTTGCCAGGAGGTGATGGGACCAGTGGCCATGATCTTAGTTTTTTATGTTGAGCTTCAGACCATATTTTGTGCTCTCCTCTTTCACCCTTTAAGGTTCTTTAATTCCTCCTCACTTTCTGCCATCAAGGTTGTGTCATCAGCATATCTGAGGGTGTTGATATTTCTTCTGGCAATCTTAATTCCGGCTTGGGATTCATCCAGTCCAGGCTTTCGCATGATGAATTCTGCATATACGTTAAATGAGCAGGGAGACAATATACAGATACAGGAGCAAATGTTTAGGTTTTGTTTTCCTGGTGTGTCTAATTCATTTTGTTATGGGCAATACATCCAGGTGCCCGAGAGCTGTTGCCGCCTGTTAATCTAAACAGGAGTCGCACTTTCCCATTCTGTATAACAGAACAAAAAAAACAAAACAAAAATCCTTCCAGTAGCACCTTAGAGACCATTTTTTTATTTTGTTTTGACTATGGCAGACCAACACGGCTACCTACCTGTAACTGTATAACAGAAGTCTCTGTTAAAGGCTGGCCTTGTTCTAAGAAGCTAAGATTATTGCAAGAGAAGGCACACACTTCTTGCTTGTTTCTTCCCTAATATGTAATGAGTGGACCTGGAAGAAGAGTGCTAACAAACCTGTGTTTCATAATTTTGACCATTTTTCATATTTGATGTTACGCCCTATGTCCATTGCCCATTTGATAATGACACTCTTTATTTCTTCGTCCTTTGTATGCCATTCAAGTATAAATTCATAAATTTTTGACAGTATTTTTATATTGTTTTGTATTACTGCAGTTTCTAATATTGATTTTGTATGATCAACCCCCCCTTTTTTTCTTTAATAAAGATGTCATTCATTTGGTGGTATTCCATCCACCCTGATAGTCTATCCTTTAATTCTTCATATGGTCTGATCTTGATTATATTATTTTCTTCTGACAGCATGTCCCTATACGTTAGCAGTAATACAGTATGTATATGTAATATTGTATGTATATGAAGTACAAATTGTGAAAATCAATAAAGAGTATTTAAAAAGAGAGAGAGAGTGCTAACAAACCCCGCCCAATTCCAAACAGTATTGAAATATTGCACAGAAAAAAACCCTCCAACATAAAGAGTGAGCAACATGTGGCCCTTCAGCTTAAAATATCCTAGAGGAAGGCATGTCTGTATGTTTGGAATCTTGAGCAAGGTCTTTCCTGTTAGGAATGGGGTAAGGATGTACCACAATATTTTGTTGCAGTTCCCATTTGTCAACAGTATCAGCAATGATCATCCAGAATGTTCATTCCTGGCAGGATGCAGTGAAACCACTGAGCCTCTTGGGCTTGCTGATTGGAAGGTCGGCGGTTCAAATCCGCACAATAGGGTGAGCTCCCGTTGCTCGGTCCCAGCTCCTGCCAACCCAGCAATTCAAAAGCATGCCAGTGCAAGTAGATAAATAGCTACCACTGTGGCGGGAAGGTAAATGGCGTTTCCATGCGCTCTGGCACTAGTCACGGTCCTCCATGCACCAATAGCACTTTAGTCATGCTGGCCACATGATCCAGAAAAGCTGTCTGTGAACAAACGCTGGCTCCCTCGGCCTGAAGCAAGATGAATGCTGCACCCCATAGTCACCTTTGACTGGACTTAATCGCCCAGGGGTCCTTTACTCTTTACCTAGGCAGTAATCTCACTGACTACAATTTTTCACACAGCAAGGCAACTTTTATATCAAGTGAGCAAATTTTGTAGCTTCTGCTAATTGGCACATGGCCACAATACCTCAAGGACTGCCTCTCTCCAGGTGAACTGATCTGATATGGAGTGCTCTCCCAAAGGAGGCTTTGGGGGGATTGTTCTTAGTGCATTGTGTATTTTTATACTGTCCTGTGATCCTCGGATGAAGTGCAGTATAGAAATTTAATTAATAAATAAGCTACCATGGATGTCCCCTTATACCAAATAATTATTGATTCCTCCCCTACCCTGCCCCTTATGAGGAATGCATGGTACAAAGGACTGCCTTTGATGCAGTATTTTGTAGAAGTACTGCTTACTATTCTTGGCAAGTGGTTGAGCTGTTTGATTAAGAGCATAAGAACATAAAAAGAGCCTGCTGGATCAGGCCATTGGCCCATCTAGTCCCAGCATCCTGTTCTCACAGTGGCCAACCAGATGACTGTGGGAAACCTGCAAGCAGGATTTGAGCACAACAACCCTGTCCCCTCCCATGGTTTCCAGCAACTGGAATTTAGGAGCATGGCTTCCTCCCACTATGGAGGCAGAGCATACCCATCGTGGCTAGTGGCTATCAATAGCCCTCTCCTCCACAAAAGGAGCACCAGTGTAATGAGTTCAATTTCTTTACCGTCTTGCATACCTGAGATCACATGGAAATATTCTGAATGACCAGAAGTACAGCTGAGATCATGGCTCACAGCAAAATCAGACCAACATCAGACTAGTGTTTGGAGTGACAGCCCTGACAAAACAACAAGTAGGCTATCCTCTCCTGGCCCAGTGGTAACATTTCATTTCATCCCTTGCTGGCCTGTGGAAATCGCCTGGAATTCAATCCACTTCACTAAGAGGATATACAGCAATGCCTGGGCAGTATTTGGAAGTCACTGCCAACGCCAAAAGAAGTGAGAAACACTGACTCTATGTCACTGGTATGTGCACTGCTGGATCGAACGGTCTGGTGATATTGTATATTTTGGAAATGATGAGTGCCGTACTATGGAACATCTACAGTTGGTGCCAGAAGCCAAGTCAACGGGTATATGGGCAACAGTAAGTCTGGCTCAATCTCTTTTGAGGAAGAAAAGGAGAAAAGGTCACAGTTAGAGAAGGCAGATAGATGGTGTCAGCTGGTGTCCAAGGGAACTACAAATCAGGAAATCTCTGGTCCAAATCTTGTCTCTGCCTTGAACTCAACAGGTGTACAGGCAAACAATTTATTCTCCCCCTTAATTTTGCCATCTGCAGTTTGAGGAATAATAACTCTTTTATAGGACTGTAGATAACAATTACAACTAGATAATGAATACGAGGCACTTTGGACACTTGGAATCAGAGGAGTCTGGTTCATTAGAGCAAGTGGGACATAGGCACACCAACCTCAGTCTTTCCTCAAGCTGCCACCGTAGCTTACAATCTCCTTACTGACAAGCAGTCTAGGGGGTGGCACAGGCTCTCAGTTTCCTCCTCAGTTTCTGTGTTACCTTTGCAGAACTGAGGAGGAAGGAGGAGGAGGGTGGCGGCAAGACTAGGCTCTGCCCATCATTGTATCTGGTTCTCCTAGCCATTGGCTCTGGCACCACCTACTGTTGGCCTCCCTGCCTTTTACCCTACCAGTCATAATGAGCACCAGTCTCCACTGCTTGAAATAGCTAGACAAATGATTAAATATTTCTCAACCAGATTAATCTATTGCAGGGGTAGGGGACTTGTAGCCCTCAAGATGTTGCCAGACTTCAACTACCATCATATTTGACAATGGTTATGCATGCTGGGGCTGATGGGAGTTGGAGTTCAACAAGATCTGGAGGGCCAGAGGTTCCCCATTCCTGGAATTTTGAGTGATATCAAAGCTGGTGACAAGCATTCAAGATTCCAATGAATCTCCTGAAGACCAAGGAACCTGCACATATATTAATATGACGATTGCTCCTCCTAGGTTTAAATGAACTTAAAAGTTCAGGTTATGGAGAAAGGGGAAGAATGTGAACTTTGTAAAAATTTCATGCCATTTTAAAAAATATTTGTGAAAAACAAAAAACAATTTCTTAAGTATTTGTTCTCATTAGAATATCTACTGTTGACCCATAAGAATCTGAGCACCCAAAACTTGATATTTGTCAGAAGCTTATGGCTTCTGTTTCTAGAGTAGCAAATTCTTGCAATTTATTGAAAACCTTTAGAGAAGCCATGGGTGGGTTGAGGAGCAGCTATATGGTGTGGGCAGGGTGAGCCACAGGATTTTCTGGGCTCAGTAGAAAGAACTTTGACTCTCCTTTTTCCTCAGAGTTTCCACGAGCTCAGAACAAAACCTCACACACAGAGATGGGTGGTTGCCAAGTGAGCATCACACAAACTGTACCTTGACACTGAATTTCAATTCTGTTTCTGACTGTGGTAAATTTTGAGATGGAGAATGAGGATCAAACTGCATGTGATGCAGTAATTCAATGACTGGAAGCCCCGATACCCTTTTGCCATTAAAAAAAAGCAGCTCTGGGGTCAATTTAGAGCTACCATGTTGTGGGGAGGGAAAGGAGTCCTAATCCTGTGTCCCCTTGCTTATTTCCAGACTTAAATTGTCCTTGGAAACTGTGAGCAGTACTCAAGTTTCCCTCTTCATCAGTCATGGCAGGGATGGGCAAATCTCAGACCTGGAGGCCATACTCTTCACTGCCACCAGCCTGTGCCCACATCAAGCAATCCCCCCCCCCCCGGCTGGAATATGTCATTGAATTGTGATGGTGCCGCTTGCTTGCTTGCTTGCGTGTGTAGAAACCCCTTGTGTGAGACTAGAATCTAACCTAATGTACAAGGGGAAAAGCCACTTCCGTGAGTCCGTTCACTTTTTGGCCACATTCACAAGGCATATTTAAATATGATACCCTATGATACCACTTTAAACAGCCATGGCTTTTCCCAAAGAATTATGGGAGCTGTAGTTTGTTAAGAGAAGTGTTTGGATATCGCTGTTCACCTCCCAGAGATACAATTTCCATAGTTCCTCATGAAGAGGGATTGATTGTTAAACCACTCTGGGAACTTTAAATGTATGGGATGAATGTGACCTTTGCCTCTGGTCCAGTCCATCGCTGATATGTGGACCCCGGAAAGTTGCCTACAAGAGAATGTGGCCCTTGGGCTGAAAACGTTTCCTCATCTCTGGCTTATAGTAGCCTTTTATGTGTGTGGAAGGATTTGGACTGGGGACAGTGCAGGAGCAAAGAGAGAGACTCTATCTACACACAATGCCAGTGCAAGTCATGCCCCACTTTCCCCCTGCAGCTCGGTTTTGTGAAATAAAATGATATAAATATCTACAATACTGGAACTTCAGCATCACACACAGTGTGACCTGCATGTGTGAATATTGAGAGGGACAGTTTTGTATGAAATCTGGTGCAGGAATGGATTTATGAGGCTGTCCAAGTGGCGGCCTGCAAAATTGGTAGCAGATCTTGAATAGCAAAGCACTGATGATAGGTAAGTGTTAAATATGCTATAATTCAATGCAATTAATTAACATTAATTAATGTTATTTAATATTATATGTATGATTATAGATATATTTAATAGACATCCCTGACATAAGCAATCTGTTCATCCATTAATATATAAATAACATTCGTGCTATTTACTCACTGTCCTCTCAAATATAATGAATCTATTAATGTTACATTATGTTTCAAAAAAAAAATAGAGGGTTGGTATTCAGGCTCATTAAACTGATAGCAAACATATTTATTCAGATTTATAGTTAATTCTATTCATTTCTTTTAAACGCCGGAATGTACCAAGTCCAATACTGTATCTTCATCACTGAAACCATTTCCCAATGGCAAGAAAGACACGTCAATGATACACAAAAAGTGATAGCCGTATGTTTCCCCAAATATGGTAACTGGGACAAAAACCAGCTTATTTATCAGAAGTCTTAATATATTTCAGCAGTTGGTGCAGATATTAATTCATAATACACACATTTTTAGTATTCATCAGATCATTTTTCAACATATAGTTGAAATGAGTATCAAACTCTGGTCAAAGGGGTTAAATTCTTCAAATAATTAGCCACAAATAGCACCTGAAAAAATTAGTGCTTCTGAAGCCTCACTCCAAGAAGATGGTGATGGTCTAGGATCTCCAAGACTCACTAAAGCAACAGGCCCTATGATTCCTGGGGGAAGTAATGGCAGTTCAAAGGGTGTAACACCTCTGCCCCCAATATATGCTTTCAGTGGAGATAAAGCCAAGGTGCCTTTGCCCTCCTCTGTCTGTGTTCAGCTGGGGAGAAGAATCCTCTGCCCCAGTTAGGACAAAGCATGGGGAAACTGGCAGACTACACCTTGGCAGAAGGATGGTGACTGGATGGGGAAATCTGAGCCAGCCTTCCCCAACCTCATGCCCTCCAGATACAGCCAGACTGGGGCTGATGGGAGTTGTATTGCAAAACATCTGCATCACAATGTTCCAAAACAGTTTGGGGAAGGCTGATCTCAGCAAACACAAATCCAAATGCTTCCTTGCTCTCGTCCTTGAGCCAGACCTGATAGAACCATTCACAATTTCAACCTTAAGCAAAGTAGTAGCAGGAACATCTGGTGCTATCACAGAAGTTGCAAAAAAGGAGGAAGACAGAGTCTCTACTGAGAATCAAACTCTTTTTTAGAGATCAGAGAGGGGATGGGAAGAGCGGGTCTCCCTTCCTTCTGCACCACTGGAGCAACAAGCCAGGTAAATGGGTGGGATAAAGGGGGAGGGAGAGAGGAAGGCAGGCAAACAAGTGGAAAGGGAAAATTCTGATCACACCTTGTGCTGAATCCACTCTGATATAATTGTGAGTGCATCATCAATGGAGCATGGCAGATTCTGAACTGGGCTCAGTGGTTAGAGTGCTGGACTAGGACCTGGGTGGCCCGGGTTCAAATCCTTGCTCAGCCATGAAGCTTATTGGACCATTCGCTGTATTTCAGCTGAATCTGCCGCAGAGGGTTGTTATGAGGCTAAAACAGGGAGAGAGAGAACCAGTTATTTCACTTTGAGTTCCTTGGAGGAAAGGTGGGATATAAATGCAGGAAAAAGTAGATTGTTTTCCAGAAAATCCAGACATGGAAAGGGGAACTCTCTCTATTGCTAAGTCAGACGTTGTGAGTGGGTGTGGCCACTGTCAGAGGAATGGGGGCGGGGGGAGCGCACTGCCCCCAGCACCATCGGGGAGGGGGGTACCATTGCGGCCACCACCCCAGACACGTGCTGTGCACCCCTCACTGGTGGAGGAACAGGGGCGGGGGAGCGCATCGCCCCCAGCCCCAACGGGGGGTACCACCGCACTGCGCCGAGCACCACACCCCCAGGATACACACCACGCCCCCAGGACGCATGTCACACCCCCGCAGGCGATGTGCCACCAGCCATGCCCATGCCTGCTCTCCGCTCCCAGTGCCGGAGCATGCAGCTTCGCCACTGCCCCCCACCAAGCCGGGCACCACGCCCCCGCAGGTGGCACGCCACACCCCCAGGAAGCACGCCATGCCCCCGGGACGCACTGGGTGTGGTCATAGGTCAGTGGTAGGACACCTGCTTTGCATGCAGGAATATGGTTCAATCTCTGATACCTTCTGGAAGGGCTGGGGGGGAAATCCTGTCTGAAAGCCTGGAGAGACACTGCCAGCCAGTGTTGGCAGCAATGAGCTTGATGGTCTGAGTCAGTATAAAACAGGTTTAGGTGGGTGGGTGGGTGGGGGAGAGAGAGGGAGAGGGGGAGGGGGAGGGGAAGAGAGAGAGCCTGCACTATGGGCAACAGGTGGAGAGTATGAAAGCCAAAGCTATATTTAAGGAAAGGCACTGCTGAGACTGTCTGAAAGGACCCAGAACCACATGGCCGTGTCATACTGCTTCCAAGATGGATGAGGTTGCATCTTCTCTTGGTTTGTAGCTGCCCTGGCAAAGTCAGAGGAGAGGGTGGAAGTGAAACGAGGACAGTGAAAGGGAGGCAATGGGGCAGCCAAATGCCAGCAGTGCCAAGTTATGCAAACTGTCATATGGGAAAACATGGGCACTGCATTTTGGAAATTGCTTGGCATTATATGTCCCTGTTTGCCTACTGTCTTGCAATAACCTACACAGAAGGAACATGGGTCTGTTCAGTCTGTTTGTTTCTAGCCTGCCCCAGCAGGGTGCTACCACCTGATCTCATTTTAAAAAACCATAAAATTACTTCTTTTTTTAAGCATGTGCAAGAAGACATCTATTTCTGATATATAGGCTCCAAGTGCCGTTGCTTATGTAGCCAAAATGGCACCACCCACACAGAACAGGCAGGTATGAACAGGCTGGACTTTCCAGAAATACCCAAAACTATTTTGAAAACAACAAAATCTCACTATGGGGAAGGAAACCCTTGAAAACAGCCCAAGGGATACTGAGTATGCTTGGTTGGCATGAAACGCTGACCACCTCTTGGGACAGAGGTGGGAGGGAAATAACTGAGTAGTGATGGAGATGCTGATATTCTAAACTGGGCACCCTCTGTGCTGCAACATTTTGTAGCATTTAGACTGCCAACTGAGTCAAAGTATCTGAGGGTTTCAGAGGTTAAACTCCCCAAATGCTTAAAAAACTCTTGAGTGTGGAATTGTTCTTTATTTTAGTGGGTAGCAACCCTGGAAGATTGCTTGTTTCAAGAGTAGCAGCAGGTCCCCCACCTCAAGCTGCAATTTGTTTCACAGGTTCTGCAGAGCTCACAGCTGTCTATTCCTGCTTATTGTTTTCTTGAGGTGACTGTCTGGAAAGAGTCTTGGCCCCACAGATTATTGGCTGGAATCTGGGCTTGTGTGGCCCTTACCTGCCACACCCTTGGCCCTCTCGAATGCAATTGGTGAAGGGTGGACACCGCTCCCTGCCTCTGTCCCCTTTCAGAATCCGCATTCAGCTGATGGACCATGTCTCCCCACACACAGCAAAGAGAGGAGGAAGTGGGTGGAGGCAGCAGCAGCAGCAGCTCCACCCATGGAAGGAGCACAAGTGGCATTGCTGCTGGATAGGAGATGAGGCAGCTCAGGACCACAATACCTCAAGCATGGGCGTACCCGGGGGGGCAGAGGGGGCAGGTGCCCCCCCCTAGAAGGCAGCTGCCCCCCTAGCTGCCACCACCACCCCGCGCTGCGCGCCGATCCCAGCAGGCTTCGTGGGGTTGTGTTTACAAACTGGTTGTGTTTACAAACTGGCGGCAGTGTCGGAGGAAGGGGGGAACCGCAAAGCACCTGAAAGCGCCGGTCGCACCAATTGCTAGCCCCGGTGGGCGGGCAGATGGCACGGCTGTGCCAATCGGCAGCCCCAGCGGGGCTCTTTCCCTCCCGGCAAGGAGGGAGCAAGTTCTTCTTCCCCACCTCGGCCTCAGACCGAGCATTTAAAGGCCACTCTCGGCATAATGGAAGGGAAAGGAGCCCCAGCCGGGAAGGAGAAGGAGAGCTCGTAGCGGCTGCCAGAGGGGAGGGAGGAAGGACCGACCTCGTCTCTTGTGCTGTCGTATTTTTATTTTAAACCGCCGCCCTCCACCACAACAGCCACCGCCACCACTCCCCTCTTAAATTTTCTCCCTCCCGGCAAAGCGGCTCCCCTCCCCCAAGCAGCAGCAACGGCAAAGTTGCTCCTCGTCCTCCCTCCCCGGCTCCTTGTCAAAGTGCAAAGCGGCTTCCCCTTCCCCCACCACTGGGGCAGGCACGGCACCTCCTTGTTTTGCTTTTCAAAAGGGAAAATAACCCATCCGTTGGTTTCCCCTCTTGTCTTTTTCTTTGGTGTTGTTTGTGTGTCTCGGTCTCCCTTTCCTCTGCGGCTGAGGAAGCCACCAAGAGGCAGCAAACCTGAGCGCTTCTGTCTCCCAGCCCCTCACCAGGCTCAGCTAAAAGAACAGGGAGAAACTTCAGCTGCCAAACAAAATCACAAGCGGATCTGTGTTGGGAGGCACACTTAGCCTCCCTCCTCCAGGTCATTTTCACCCAATGCATTGTCAAATTCACCTCTGCAAAAGAGGTTCTGCTTTAAATGTCCCGTTCAAACCTCACTTCACCCTTCTGCTTCTTTCTCTCCTCCTAGATCAGCTCCTCTCTCTTTCTTTCTTTCTTTCTTTCTTTCTTTCTTTCTTTCTTTCTTTCTTTCTCTCTCTCCCTCCCCTCCCCACACCTTGGATCGTCATGATGCAAACCCAAGATATGCATTTGTATTATTTAATATTCTTTGTTATTGGGAACACACTTCTTGGGGGGAGGGTGTCAAGTTTTGTAAGGACAGGTAACAGAAGGCACCCTACCTATAAAGTCTTTGCTGGAGAGAAAATGTGTCTGAAGATCTGCATATGACCTTGTCCACCTGCCCCCCCCCCTTTCGTCTTCTTCCCAGGAGTGGATGAGGGGTTAAAATGAGAAGGAGCTGGATTTGATTTGATCACTGGCAGATTATAAATCCTATCTAAAATAAAATGGATCAGCCCTATAGATAGATATAGATAGATCCCCAGCCAAGCTCTCCTGGGCAGCCCCGTTGCCAGTGTGGAGCGCTCCTTCAGCTCACCGGGTCTGGCCTGGTGAATGGGGCTTGGGCTACAGGGTGGTTTGGCAGGGCACATACCAAACTTTCTGTGGGATGGCCACCCCTGGAGCCCTTTCCAGTGACTGCCACAGAGAAGCCCATTTATTTATTTCTTTGAGTATTTTAATCATAGGATCACAGAACTGGACGGTTGGAAGGGACCCCCGAGGGTCCTCTAGACCAACCCCCTCCAGTGCAGGAATCACAGCACAAGCATCTCTCACAAAACAAGTTTGCTCCATCTTCCCTGTGAACAGCCCTTCAGATACAACAGAATAACAGAACAATTCAGAGTTGGAAGGGAACCACCAAGGTCATCTAGTCCAACCCCCTGCAATGCAGGAATCTTTTGTTACAGGGAAGTTACAGGGAACCAGGCAGAGGGCCTTCTCGGTAGTGGCACCCACCCTGTGGAACGCCCTCCCATCAGAGGTCAAAGCGATAAACAACTACTATAAAGAGGTCAAAGCGATAAACAACATCTGTGTTTGAAATATGATTGGCCGGGGGGGGCGCCAGAAGGTGATCTCGCCTAGGGCGCAAAAAACCCTAGCACCGGCCCTGCCCTCAACCACCACCCCATGCTGCGCGCCGATCCCAAAAGCAGGCTTCTGCTGCTGCCCGCCTCTGACACTCGCGAGAGATCAGAGCCGAGGCTGAGAGAGGTGCTGCGCTGAGATCTCCAATTCCTTCCTTCCTTCCTTCCTTCCTTCCTTCCTTCTCTCTCTCTCACCCCTTTCCTTCCTTCTTTCTTTCCTTCTTTCCTTCCTTTCCTTCCTTCTCTCTCTCTTCCCTCCCTCCCAGCCTTTTAGAGGAGGAAAACCAGGAAAAAATATGTTTCTTGTTTTCTTCCTCTAAAAACGAGGTGCGCGTTATGGTCCGGGGCGCATTATGGAGCAAAAAATACGGTAAAACAGAAAGCCCAAATTCCCAACTATGTTTCTTGCTGCAGTTCTACTGTCTGCTCAGAAGTAAGGTCCTATTAGATTCAGCAGGACTTACTCTCAGGTAAGTGCAGCTAGGGCTGCAGCCTTTGTGACCCAGGATGTGTAAAGCAGGATGTCACTTACACCCACCCCACCCCCCCACCCCCACAATGTTTGAAAACGTCAGCTTTGTACTTAAACACAAATTGGCCGGGAACTTCATTGTCTGTGTCTTTATTAATTTATTTAAAGAACAACAAACTGGTGATTGCTTTAACTTTTTGATATGTGGTGATTTGAATCATGAGGATGGATTAGAAGAACTGTTGAGTCTTGAATGAGTCTTGCTTTGGGATTGAGGACTTCATTAGATTTTCTTCTGCCTTTTCATTTTATTTTGTTCTAAGGGCTTGTTAGAGATAATGTATAAGCATGGTGTCAGCTCCCTTAAAAAAAGGTCGACAACTCTGGGAAATGGGGGGGGGCGCCAGAAAGTGATCTCGCCTAGGGCGCAAAAAAACCTAGCCCTGGTCCTGTTGCCCCCCCCCCCAGTTTTGATCCTGGGTACGCCCCTGACCTCAAGAACCGCCTCTCCCCATATGAAGCACCCTGGACCCCGCAATCATCCTCCGAGGCCTTTCTTTTTGAGCCCTGGGAGATCTGGAGGGTGGGGCCTTTATATTGGTGACTCCTTACTTGTGGAATGCTCTCCCTGCATTATATACAGTAGACCAGTCAAAAACTTTAACCTATAAGACCTTTGGCCCTTAACTAGGGCCTTTTAGAGTAGGTGGGCTGTTTCAATATATGTATGTGGAGGTTTTTTGTAAGTCATTTTGCGAGTCGCTTTGAGTTGCCATGGAACTAATAAATTTTAATAAATTTTAAATGATAATAAAAAATAATATTGCCCATGAAAGCTGATATCACAGTAAAATAGTGATATAGCATATCTGCACCCCAAACCTACCGGTATATTGATGTATGTGTGTGCATACATAAAAATACACACACATCAGTTTATATGCCTTGACTCCCATCATGGGACCCATAGTTTGGTGTGAGTGCTGATAATTTGTATTGGAATCTCTAGTTCCCTACTCAAATCTACCATATATTTCCCAGGGTGCCTTTGGGAAGAGGGAGGGGCTGTTAACCCAGTTTGCATCTACTCTGCCATGATGCCTCAGACTTTGGAATGCTCATCCCGAGGAAACATGGCTGGTGCTAACTTTACAATCATTTTGCCACCAGCTGAACACATTTTTATGGCATTTTCAATGGTTATGGTTAGTTTGCTTAATTTCTTTTCTTTTTTTCATTGCTGTATCTTTTTTGCTGATTTATTTCACATGTTTTATTCATTCCTATTGTACAATGCCCTGGAATCTAATTGGATGAAGGAAGGTCCAGAAAAATACATATGGTTATGCAGCACAATTCTAATGCATGTTTATTCAAATTTTTATTTCAATTTATTACATTTATTTCCTTTGTCATAGAACCTGAAGTGGTTCCCAAGCAGTCACCTATCCAGGTCACCATTAGCTAGATCTAGGCTTGCTTAGCTTCAACAAGGTGGTTGCCTCATGTGCCTTCAGACCAATGAAATAAATTTCATTGTATTCAGTTGGGTTTAGTTATTCTGTAGGGGGCTGTGGCAGCCCCTGTCTCTAAATGACTCTGGACCTTGCTTTATGTGGATATTTTGTTGCAGCAAAGTAACATAGCTACCCTTCTGAAATCTTTGACCATACTTTAGATATAGCAGGGGAGGGCAGACTTTAGACTTGTGAGATATGCTTCATATTTTGCTAGAATTCGGAGATCCACCACCTGCAAAAAAATGTACATTAAAGAACATTGTGCTTCAGAGCAGCTGCTGAACACAGGAGATTGTTCTGAGTACCAGAACTGAGCAGAGCTCATAAGAACTCAAGGAGAGCCCTGCAGAATCAAGCCCAGTTGTTGTTGTTGTTGTTGTTGTTGTTGTTGTTGTTGTTGTTATCCCATCTTTTTCCCTGACAGGGACTCAGGCAATCATTAAAAACAATTAAACATTAGTAGAATCTCTCAATCTAGCTATGCAGATCATTACAATAAAAACATCACAGCACCGGCCCTTTCCTTAAAAACGTTCAGTTCTCCAAAGCCTGCTGGAAAAAGAAAGCATCCACCAGCTGGCACAAAGACAACAAGCGGGGGGAGCTAGTCTAACTTCTCTAGGAAGGAAGTTCCGAAGTTTGGAAGCAGCCCCTGGAAAGGCCCTCTCCTGTATCCAAAAAAAGCATTACAGTATTGTGAGGGTGGCAGGACTGAGAAAAGGCTCATTTAGCCCAACATCCTGTCCTCACAGCGGCCAACCCTTGAGAAGCATGCAAGCAGGACCCGAGTATAAGAACAATTAGAATGATAGAATCATAGAGTTGGAAGAGACCACAAGGGCCATCCAGTCCAACCCCCTGCCAAGCAGGAAACACAATCAAAGCCTTCCTGACAGGTGGCTGTCAAGCCTCTGCTTAAAGACCTCCAAAGAAGGAGACTCCACCACACTCCTTGGCAGCAAGTTCCACTGTCGAACAGCTCTTACTGTCAGGAAATTCCTCCTAAAGTTTAGGTGGAATCTTCTTTCTTGTAGTTTGAATCCATTGCTCCGTGTCCGCTTCTCTGGAGCAGAAGAAAACAACCTTTCTCCCTCCTCTATATGACATCCTTTTATATATTTGAACATGGCTTCTACCCCACAGCAGTGGAGGCAAAACATAGAGTTAATTTTAATCTGCTTAAGTATTTTAACTTTTGTAAGCTTGAAAGTAGGGTTGTCATTTGTCTTGATTTTACTGCTTTACATTTTGTAAACAGCTTTGAGGTTTTTTGCAATCTAGAGATGTGTACATTTAAATAAATAAATAAATCAGAGTTGGTACCCATTGATATCCTTCTCTTCAATGAATTTGCCTAAACCTATCCTAAAGCCCCCCCCCCCGAAAAACAGTGCACACAACCTCTTCTGCTTAGCTTGTCACATATAAGCGATAGATGGAATAAGCTCTTTACCATCTAAGGCAGGTTCCTCACAATAAGCTCACAGAGTATTTTATGAGGCTATATTATAGGCAGTTTGGTATAAAACTCTCAGAGTCTGCAAAATTCAGAGATTGGAGATAGCGTGTGCATATTAGGAATACTTTTTATATTCAAGCTAGGAGCCTGTAACAAATAACATGAGTGCTTAAGGTAAAGGTAAAGGTAAAGGAACCCCTGACCATTAGGTCCAGTCGTGACCGACTCTGGAGTTGCGCGCTCATCTCGCATTATTGGCCGAGGGAGCCGGCGTACAGCTTCCAGGTCATGTGGCCAGCATGACAAAGCCGCTTCTGGCGAACCAGAGCAGCACACAGAAACGCCGTTTATCTTCCCACTGCAGCGGTACCTATTTATCTACTTCCACTTTGACGTGTTTTCGAACTGCTGCTTTGGCCAGGGTGGCCAAGATGGTATCCTTTAGATGTCCTGGAGTACAAGTCTCACTGTCTATTGGCCTAGCTGGCAGGGGCTGATGGGAATTGTAGTCCAGTGGCATCTGGAGGGCACCATGCTGGCTATCCCTGATGTATACTTAGCAATCACTCCTTTGGGCCACTGTCTCAACCAACTTCCCCAACATTGCTCCTCCTAACCTGAAGCCTTGTGAAGTTCTTTTCCTCTTAGATTAACCTCTTCTTGACTAAAATGTCTGTCTTCTCTGTCTTTTGCCTCAAGTCACACACCATTCCTTCAATTTCTGTTCTCTCCTTGCCTCTGGACTTCCCATGTCATAGAGGCATAGAAGCATAGTGCTGTAAGGGTCCCTGAGGGCCATCTAGTGCAGCCCCCTGCCAAGCAGGAATCTCAACTAAATCCTTTTGCTTCTCTGATTCCCAGGGCCTTCTTTCAAGTCCTCAGGCTGCTTAAAGAAATTCATGTGAGGTTTTAATCTCAACCACACTAACAACTTCCCTTGTCCTCACAGAGCCTGTTGCTCTGCTCCCCAAGCAACCAAACATTCCAGTCCCATTGGAGTCAATTAATATCAAACATTTCACTGCCACTAGTACAGTGTGGTAAGAATGTACCATATTTTTCCATGTATTAGATGCCCCCCATGTATAAGATGACCTCTATTTTTCTTGAACCTCAAATTAAGAAATCAATATTTTAAACATCAAATAGAATGACTTTGAAATAGCAACCCCGAGATCGCCCAAAGTCATTCACTTTTTGGGGGAGATCGCTGCCGTGCAGCCCCTGTGCCACCCTGCACCCCCCTACCGTATATTAGAACATCAGCTGCAGTCACCCTGTAATGGTTGGCTGAAGTCCGCACACTGGTGGATTGGCAGTTCCGGCAGCTTCTTCACAGCAGCTGCGGGAATGTAAGTAGAAAGACGACCCCCCTTATAACATGTATTTGGAAAGTAATGATATTGGCTTGATATTTTTTTTTTGTATTGATAAGTAATTCTATAATGAAATAGTCTGCACCGGGGACCGGGGGGGGCAACAGGGATGTGATAGAAGTAAAAGATAAGAATGCTAAAGATGTGAGTGGATGGTAAACGATTTGAATATTAAGATATTATTGAAATGTTAATGATGTGGAATTAGGAACCTGGTAAGAAGCAATATTTTGGTAAATGAAAGCAATGTGGGGGGGCGTGGGGAAGTCATGGGATAATGTTGAAAATGTATGTGATCCGGCCTGAATCGGGGCCGGACAAAAATTTGAAAACCCAATAAAAATTATTTAAAAAAAAAAAAAAAGACGACCCCCCCCCATTTTTTTCTAACAATATTTAGCAAAAAAAACATCATCTTATACATGGAAAAACCCAGGACCCACTCACACATGCATCTGGGGAACCATTTCTTAATCTTTTACCAGTGGTGCCTCTGCTGTGACCCAGCATGGATCAAGCCATGACCCACTAGTCCATCCCGACCCACTAGTTGAAGACCACTGATACAGATAGATTTAATTGATTCCTCAGATGCAAAAGATGCATATGGGTCATTGCCAAAGAGTCACTACTTCTACAGGTATAAAAGAGAAGAAAGAACATGTGGCTCTGGTGGCTTTTAGTCTAGAAAAAAAAGGGCAATGCTCCAAGCTGACCCTCAGCAGGAAAAGATGCTTGGGAGTTTTGCGCTCTGTAGGAAGATCTCGAAAAGATGTTGCTACTCCATCTAGTCCCATCTCTTGGTAGGCATATCTTGCATTTGAGGTTGACTTTTCCTTCCTATAGGGACGCGGGTGGTACTGTGGTCTAAACCACAGAGCCTAGGGCTTGCCGATTGGAAGGTCAGCGGTTTGAATCCCCATGACGGGGTGAGCTCTCGTTGTTCGGCCCCTGCTCCTGCCAACCTAGCAGTTCGAAAGCACGTCAAAGTGCAAGTAGGTACCACTCCGGCGGGAAGGTAAACGGCGTTTCTGTGCGCTGCTCTGGTTCGCCAGAAGAGGCTTAGTCATGCTGGCCACATGACCCGGAAGCTGTACGCCGGCTCCCATGGCCTACAGAGCGAGATGAGCGCCACAACCCCAGAGTTTTCCGCGACTGGACCTAACGGTCAGTGGTCTCTTTACCTTTACCTTTCCTTCCTATCTCATGAGCAGACAGCTAAGTTCACCCAGGTACAGCCCAATCTAATGTGTTCAATCAGTGAAGCTGTTGCACAGCTTCACATGCAATCAACTTGCTATTATTGTAAAAATTTCTTAGGGCATCTTCTTCAGGATCAAACATAGCCAATTCAACAGACACAAACAGATGTACCAAAGGATATGGCTCCAGCAGATAATTCATCTCACTCATCAAAAGAAGCTGCACTTTCAAGGACAGTGCCTTTTCTCTCTCACTCTGACAACCCCACATTGAACCATGTGTCATATCTATTCAGATCTTTTCCAAAACGAAACCCTGACCCAAGTGCTTGAATTACTATTACTAAGTAGAGGCTCTGGAAGTTGTGACTGAGACCTGTCAATGACTTCTCTGTCTGCTTTCCTAACACCACTCCTAAACACATTCCTTCACTGATCCTGTGGCTTTAGGACAAAACTACACGCTGCAGCAATCCACCGAGAGCCCTTTTGCATACATGCTTGTTATCCATGCTCCATGCACACACACACACCCCCCGACAAACAAACATTCTCTCCCCAAAAAGTGGCTAAAACTTCAGAAGGAGAAGAGATTGGGGCTTACCTCCAGACTCTGGGTTTGCATGGAGTGGCAGTGTATGAAGCAGAAGCTGGAACAGGGGCAGAAGCACAGGAACCACTGAAGGAAGGCTGGACCTCATGGTATTGCCTGGAATGGGCCAGAGAGCGGCACTCAGACCATTCCCTGGACACTGAGCAACAAGCACGCAAAGGAGGCACAAGCTACAGACACAGCCTGTCTGTTTTCAATTGAAGGTTCGGCTACTACTATATTTAATAAGCTTGCAGCTGAGGGAGGGATGTTCTGAAGTTCCCCACCAGTCAGAAATCGGGCTGGGTTAAAACAGATACCTCTCATGTTACAAGTCAGTTCCCCTTCTTAAAGGGCTAGTTCTTCCCTCTCCCCATTTCCCCTTTTAGAAGCTCCTTGAATATCTCCTCATTCCCCTCCTTCCCTCTCTGTCATAACTTTTTGGGAACTGGCCAGGCTTTCAGCTCTTTGTTTTTCGGTATGGTTATTTCTGAGATGGCTGTGTGAAGGGACTCGTGGAGGTTGTTTGAAGCTACAGAGAGATGGTGTTTGTCTATACATAAAGATAGGGCTGGCCCAATACGTTTTGCTCCCTGAGTCAAAGGACATGGTGAGATGTTTGCATTGCTTGTACATGATACCATGGACTGGCAGCTGAATCTTACATGAATGCTGGTGATGGGAGAGCACCCTCTACTTCACCAGAGTCAGCAGTTAACTTTGTGGGAGCCAGGAGAGGCAATGCAGCATGGACAGCTGTCCTCCAACAGATGGGAATAGCCAGGTAGCTTAGGATGGACTGCCAAGAGCCTCTGCCCCTCAGCACCTGCCACCTGAGGTGGTTGCCTGACCTTGTTTAACAGTAGAGCTGACTTTTGCTTAAAGACTTGGGTGGCCAGATTGCAAACTATGGGAACACAGGAAGCTACCTTATACCCAGTCAGACCAAGTCCACCTAGCTCAGTTCTGTCTGTTGACTAGCAGTGACTTGCTAGGATTGCAGTGTGCTGCCTGGAGCTGCTGGGGGCTCTGCATGCAAGGCAGATGCTCTACCACTGCGCTACAGCCCTGTAAAAGTGATGAGACATTCCAACCAGTGAGTAGTCAGGGGCTACTTTCTTTTAAATGGAGGTTGATTCAATAATTATGGGAACCCCCACATTGCAATCTGCAATGGTACTGAAACAAGTTTAGCGCCTCATCTGAGTCAGTGGAGGAGCTGTCTGACCTGGTATAGTCAGATGCCTGCGTTCCTATCTGTTCCTCAATAACTAGACTTTAGAAAACATCATTTTCCTGGAGTGGTAGCTGTGGTCCTTGCTAGAAAAAGAAACATAGAAGCTTGCCTCATTCCGTGTCAAACCATTTGTGAATTTGGCTCAGTCTTGTCTGCGCTGACTGACAGCAGCTCACCAGGGTTCTTAGCCAGGGAACATTCCCAGCCCTACCTGGGAATGCTCAGGATTGAACCTGGGACTGGTCGGCATGCAGCACAGATACTCTACCACTAAGCTATGTCCCTTTCCCCTTTAAGGCAACTGTTTGCATATCGAGGCCACATAGCCATCCTGTTATCTAAAGTGCAAATAACTAGACAACACCTGGCATATTGGTATGGGATCAAATAAGGCCACAACTTTATTGCTTACAGATGTGAAGGTTTGGCCATAGGCATTGTGGTAAGCAACTTCAAATGTCACTCCTGCCTGTCCACTGGGAGTGTTTCTAAGAGTGAAGCCAGTGGGAGGGGGATGCCCCATAACCTACGTCAAATTGGGCTGTCCCCCAAGTGGTCTCCGTTGGAGGAATGGTATGGCCCTAGGCCCCATCTGAGCATCAGACAGGAGCCACTTCTCCCAGATCCTTTTAACAAGATACCCTTACCTGTGGAGAGACAGGCAGAGACTACAACCTGCCCTCCAACCAAGACTAGGCTTACCCAATGCCTATCCGCCTTCCAAAGTTGTGACAGTTGCTATGAGCTAGGCGAAACCCCAGATGGTGGAGCCAATTTGCCACATGAGAAAAAATCCTGCTCAGCCCCCAAAATACGGCAAACGACATTGTCCACAGCAAGGTCGTATCATCTGCAAAACCCCTAATCTGAGGGAGGGAGGGAGGGTGGGAGAACTGAAGCGGTGAGAGGCCAGGAATTTATCCTTGCCCTGGGCGCGGGGCCAAGCACTGATACTGGTCAGTTGGCCCTGAGCCCAGGGGAACGCCCTTTAATTCCTACCGCCATTGGCCAATTTGGCAGCAGGAGGACGATTTAGCCCAGAGGAGGCCCAGGACCCACCCACAAAGCTGCCCACCAGAGAAGGGGTGAATGGATTTAATGAATGCAACATCACTGAAAAGAACTGGATCTCTAGTGTATTAAGGGAAATGTCATTCTAAAAGATGCACAATGGAGTTTTTTTTCCTCAAAAGAAAAGCAATATATTTTGAAAAGGACCAATATATGCAAAGGGAGGCAGTGGAAACTCACCCCATGCAAATGGAGCGTGCAGGGTCAAACATTGAAATCTGTGAAATTTTGCTCCATTTTAGTTTTCCAATGGTTTGTTTGGGAATAGTCCCTGGATACCTTTGTATGCACAGTTTCAGGGGATCAGACCACCTCACAAGAAAGAGTCTGCTGTGTTTGCTTCTCTGGAGTGATGCCTCCATGTGTATAGTGCAATGCTGTATTGTCAAACAGATGCTTTTGCAGCTGGGTCTCCCCAATAACTCACTCTAACAAGCTTCCTGTTCCAGCCTTCATTTTTCACAAGCATCACCTTCTTATCCATTATCCATAGTTCACATTATGCTGCTGGCCCCTTTGATTAGACATTTCCCAGAGTTGAAACCTTGTTTGCTTTGCTTCCCATGGAAGGAATCTTAACCTTGTGAGTTTCTCCTCTCACTGGAGGCCTGCAACACCTCCTGCTTTAGCAGCGGTGGCAAAATTTAATTAATGTGTTGCTTATTTTTGCTTCCAGGTAATTAATATCATCATAAACCTGGCTTCCTAAGATGTTTATGAGCACATCCCTATGTTTCTAGTAAATTCATTACTTAATTCCATTAAGACTCTGGGATATCACTTTTAACTGAGACTTGCTGATTCTGGAGAGAGCCAATTTCACAAAATATTCATTTTCTGGCTTCTTATGTGTAGTTCTACAGTTGATAGCACTGCATTGCTACTGAGCTGCTTTTTATATCCCCACCTTTGGATTCTGTGGGATGTGAAACACGGGAACAGTCAAGTACAACATTCCTAGAGTGGATATAGAAAGGGATTCTGGTCCAGCCAGTCGAAGCTTCCTGTTTCTCCTACTTCCTCTGAATGAGACTGGAGGTGGGTGTGGCCTCACCTGTGCAGGTAAAACAAAAGCACAGGGGCCATCTTCCTCCTTTTTTTTGACTTCGTTCTTCAAGCAAACAACATCTGCTTAGCTAAAGATGCTCTCTTGGCCTCCAGCCAAGAGAGGAGAAGGAACTATCTCCCCTATGGAATAGTCTCCTAATGTATGTAACTTTTCTAAGCCTGCCTTCTGGGATCTTACTGTGAACAAACAATACAATCTTATATAATCCCCCCTTTTTTTCCCTCCCTCCCCCTCTTCCCCCCCAGGACTTCCCCCAGCTTCCATAACTGCTTTATTAATTCAATATTCTTTTCTGTCAATTAAAATTTTGTTTCCATGTTGTTCCAAATCTTTAATTTTTAATAAAAATTTGTGTATGTTTATTCAAATCCTGCCAATGAATCTAAATCTGTTTGCTGTTTTTTCAAATATTTTGTAAATAGTTCCCAGTCTTCTTTAAAATCCTGGTTGTCCTTTTCACGCAATTTGTTTGTTAATTTAGCCAATTCTGCACAGCTCATCAGTTTCTCTTACCATTGTTCTTTTGTTGGTAATTCTTCCTTCTTCCATCCTTGTGCTAACAAAACTCTTGCCACAGTTGTAGCATACATAAACAAGTTCTTTAACTTCTTCGGAATATCTTGTCCTAAGATCCCTAATAGGAATGCTTCTGGTCTTTTGATAAAAGTCATTTAAAACATTTTTTTCAATTCATTATATATCACTTCCCAATATCTTTTCACTTCTCTACATTCCCACCAAATATGATAAAAAGTCCCTTCTTTTTCTTTACACTTCCAACATATACTTGTCCCGGTTTTATACATTTTTACCATTTTGACTGGCGTAATATACCATCTATACTGTTGTAATTCCCATTCCACCTTAATAACAGACTGAGGATGGAAGCTTGTCACATGTCTGTATAGTGTTCCAGTGTGCTGCTGGGAACTTCCGTTCTTCAGTCTGTACTTTCTCTTTTGTTTTCCGAACACGGAGGTGACTGCACGTGTGCATTCTTTTGTCCTCATGTTCACCTAATAAATGCTTGTATATAACGCTCACACCAGCCTCTGTGGTGCATCTTCTGCTGCTGAATGGACTGGAAAAGAGTGCTTAGCTTTCTGGAGCTAGGTCTCTGGTTTCTGCTGCTGTTCCAGGGGTTTGAAGTTCGACCGGCAGTTCGGCCAGGGGTGTTTGGGCCAGCAGGGAGCATGCCAGTTGATCACGTTTCCCTGGACAAATCACAACATTTTCATATAATTTTCCTTCAATAAAGAACAATCTGTAAACTTCAAATTTACTTTCCACAACCTTTCCCAGTCTTCAAATTGTATGTTATGGCCAAAGTCTTGTGCCCATTTAATCATCACTGATTTAACCTCCTCATCTTTCGTTTCCCATTCTAACAGGATACTATAAGCTTTTTTCAGCAATTTCTCCTTTCCCTCTACCACCTCTTTTTGGAATCTCGAAGTTGTATAACTGAACCCTTTTTTTATATCTTCCTTGAACATTTCATTTAACTGTCTATAGTGTAGCCAACTCTAAACATATCCTTTTATTTCATCATAATCTTTTAATTTCCATTTATCTCCTTCATCTCTCAGTAAATCCCTATATGTAGGCCATTTCTCCTTTCTTCCAAGCGGCTTGAGCAATGAAGCCTCAACTGGTGATAGCCACCAAGGTGTTTTTTGCTCTATCAAATCTGTGCCTTTCCCAAATTCTCATTAACGATTTCCTAATTATATGATTATAAAATCCTTTATGTACCTTCCCTTTCCCATACCACAGGTACGCGTGCCATCCAAACCTGTTATCATAACCTTCCAAGTCTAACGCTTCCTCCTTTTCCAGTTTTATCCAGTCCCTAATCCACACCAAACATGCTGCCTCATAATACAGTTTGAGGTCTGGGAGGGCAAAGCCTCCTCTTTCTTTTGTATCTGTAAGTATTTTATATTTAATCCTCTGCTTTTTGTCCTCCCAGACAAACTTAGAAATATCCTTTTGCCATCTTTTGAGACAATCATCTTTAACCATTACTGGGACTGTCTGGAAAAGGAAGAGCATTTTTGGTAGCACATTCATTTTTATTTCAGCGATTCTCCCTAGTAGGGGAAGGTTCATTCTACTCCAAATTTCTAAATCTCTTTTTATTTCGGTCCATACTTTTTCATAATTATCTTTATACAAATTTTTATTTTTTGTTGTTAACCAAATTCCTAAATATTTAACTTTTTTATGGATTCCTATCTCCACATTTTCCTCCAACTCTTTTTTCTCCTCCTCTTTTAAATTTTTAACTAATAATTTATTTTTATTTAATTTGAATCCTGCAACTTCTCCAAATTCTTGGATTTTTTTAAATTACTCCAGGGAGAAAATTTTTGGGGTCTTCTACTGTAATTACTAAGGCATCAGCAAAGGGTTTCAGTTTAAATTAATTTTTTCCTGTTTTTATTCCTGCAATCTCTTTATCCATTCTAATGTTTCTGGCAAGTACTTCCAGTACCAAGATGAATAACAGCGGTGATAACGGACATCCTTGTCTAGTTCCTTTTTGTATTTTGCATTCATTCGTTATCACTTGATTCACTATTAACTTCGCTTTTTGCTCTGAATATATGGATTGAATTCCTCTCAAGAATTCATGTCCACAATTGATTTCTTCCAACAATTTTTTCATGAAATCCCAGGACACATTATCAAAAGCTTTTTCAGCATCTATAAACATCATTGCTGCTTTTTTCTCGTTTTTTGCCTTCAGGTATTCTATTACATTTATTATATTTCTTATGTTATCTTTCATTTGTCTACCTGGAAGGAATCCTGCCTGATCTTGATTAAAATATTCCACCAGAATTTTCTTCAATCTATTTGCTAAAATATTTGCAAATAATTTATAATCATTATTCAATAGTGAAATAGGTCTATAATTTTTGACTTGCATCAGGTCTGAATCTTGTTTTGGAATTACAGTTATATAAGCATCTTTCCAAGTTCCTGGGATTTCTCCTGTCTTCTCATTCATCACATCTTTCAATGGTTTCACTAATTGTTCACTGAATTTTTTATAATATTTAGCTGTTAACCCATCCGGTCCTGGTGATGTACCATTTTTTGTCCAACTGATTGCATTTAAAACTTCCTGATCTGTTATTTGGGTATTTAGAATATTTAAATGTTCTTCTTTTAATTTAGGCAGATTACTCTTTCTTAAATACTCCTCTGTTTTGGCACTTTTTTCCTTTCCTTTTTTATACAACTCTGAAAAATATTTTACAAATGCTCCTCTTATCTCTTTTATTTTCTCTGTAATTTTACCATTTGTTTCACCATTTGTTTTACCATTTGTTTCAATTTTATTTATAAAATTTCTTTGTTCACTTTTTTTAATTGCCATGCTAACAATTTCCCTGGCTTGTTCGCATGTTCAAAATATTTCTGCTTCACTCTTTTTATTTTCCAGCTAATTTCTTCATTAATTATCATAGAGTATTATCATAGAGTATTGAGTCTGTAATGTTCTTATCGCTTGTTTAACTAGCTCTCTATTAGCTTTTTTTGCCAATTCTTTCTCTTTTTTTATTTCCTCGAGGATTTCTTTTTTCCTTTTTTCTCTCAATCTCTTCTTAACTGAATTCTGTTGGATAAGCAATCCTCTCATCACCGCCTTACTCGCATCCCAGACCATTTGCAGTTTGGTTTGGCCCTGGAGGTTTATTTCAAAATAATCCTCCAGGGCCTTTTTCACTTTTTCTACTGCTCTTGAATCATCTAATAAATCTTCATTCAATCTTCATCTAAATGACATTTGATTTTCTTTTTGAATTTCCATTATCATAGAATTATGATCTGACAAGGTTCTGGGACTTATTTCTATTTTTTTAACTTTAGATTCCAATTCTTTAGAGATCCAAACAGTATCTATACTTGAGCTGCTATCATGGACATGGGAGTAATAAGGGAACTGCTTATCAAACAAATGTTTTTCTCTCCAAATATCAATCAGATCCAACATTTGTGCCAAGTCGAAAAATGATTTTGGTAGTCTGCCTTCTTTGGTGTCTTTTCCTAGCCGATCTGTCTTTCTCTAATGATGGGACCCCATTCAAGTCCCCCATCAAAATTATTTTTTGATCTGCAAATTCCAATAGTTCTGTTTGCAGCTTTTTATTTAAAAAACTGCTTTATTCTCATTTGGGGTGTATATTCCAACCAATATTATTTTCTCTACTTGATTTTTAATTTGTACTATTACCATTCTTCCTTTATCATCTTTTTGAATCAATTTGGGTTCAAGCACGGGATTGATATAAAAAGTCACACCTCTCCTCTTTGCATAATCAGCAGAAACAAAATCTATTCCTAATTTTTTATTAATTAGAATTTTTTGTGCTTTTTTTTGCAATGTGCGTTTCCTGAAAACAAATGATATCAAATTTTTGTTTACTCACCACATGTTGTATTCTGTTGCGTTTGGCTTTATTGTTCAAGCCATTAACATTCCAGCTCAAAATTTTAAGATTAGCCATCATCAGTGTCACTTACAATATCTGCTTTTTCTCCTGTTCCCCCGTTTCCTCTTGTTCCCCCCAATGATAATTGCTGCAGGGTCACCCTTTGTTGTTCTATCGGATCCAACCATCTATCCAGCTTTCTCCTATATTTTTCAAAGAATTCCTTGGCCTGCAATTCTGTTGTCAGTCTAAATCTCTTTTTCTGAAATGTAAATGAGACCCCTTCTGGGTACTCCCGTTTATATCTTACATCAGCTCTTCTCAGAATTGTTGTCAAAAATCAGTATTTCTGACTCCTAAAGAGAGATAAATCCACATACTTTGCCTTCAAGAAATAGCCATTTAGGGTCAGAGTCCTTCAACTTTAATTCCGATTAATCCAAACCGGTCCAAGCTCCTTCAAAGAGTCTTCCAATATATTAATCCTGCTAAGTAATATAAACAGTCCAGAATTTCTTCCAAGTAGATAACTTCTTCTAGTCTTGTTCAATTATATTCCAGGATGTGATCATCCAAAACTGCAATATTTGTAATCCAATTGTCAAAGTCCAAATTGTAATTCAAATTGTAATCCAATATTGTAATCCAATATTGTACATCAAATATAATAAGCTTATTTCTTGGCAAATGTGCTTGTCACAATTTCCCTGGTCGCTGCCGGCCTCAGTTTCAGCAAAATCCAGCTGCTCCAGGCTCTCCTGGAAGACTTCTCTCCTAGAGAGTTCCCCTGCACAGCCTCAACTTGTGCCTTCCAGTTCCCAGGTTTTTTCAATTTAATTTTATTTTAAAAGGTTTTCTTTTATATTACCAAAGCTCGCTACAGCTTGTACTTCTGACAGCTGTCAAAATGTAACCAAACTCCCTTTACAGGGCAACCAGGTAATATTGTCTCAGTCTGTATCCAAAAGATAGGGAAAAGTCTCTCAAAGATTTCAAATGTTACAAAGTTCCATTGGCTGCAGTTTTACTCCAGTCCCATTCACAAAGCAGGTCCTGCAGATCCCTTCCACAGAGACGGAAGCTGACTTCCTTTCTGGCTTCCGTTTCACCAAATTAATTAAATTAAACAAATTCAATCTTCCTCTTCTTAAAGTTCATTTGGTTTTTACCTTTTTAACAGGAAAATCCACTGCTTCAGCGGCGGCTTTCTGGCTTTTGGCTGTCGGGCACGATGGTGCCGTGAGCCGACTCAAGCCTCTTCCCCTTTCTCCCCCCGCGTGCTGCAAAGCGGCAGGGAGCAGGGGCGTAGCAACGGGGGGCGGGCCGCCTCGGTTTCCACACCAGAGGGGGGTGACACTTTAAAAAATAAATAAATAAATAAATAAATAATTTACCTTTTTTTTTTAATTTTAACTTCATTGAAAAAAAGAGATAATAGACACACACACAACCCCCCACACCTCACAAAGTGGCACCATCAGAGGGGGGTGACACTTTTTATTTTTATTTTATTTTTATTTTTTTATTTTATTTTTTTATTTTAACTTTATTGAAAAAAAAGAGATAATAGACACACACACACACACACACACACACACACAAAACCCCCACACCTTGCAAAGTGGCACCATCAGAGGGGGTGACACTTTTTAATTTTTTTAAATTTTTTTAAAATTTAAGTGGTGGGGGGTGACAAAAAAAATTCCTCCCCCGGGTACCACCTGGGCTTGCTATGCCTCTGGCAGGGAGATCTCGGGGGCGGCGAGTTCCTCAGCTCCGATGGACCCCTAGGGTCTCCACTGGACCGTGGAGAGGTTTTTGGGGGTGCGCTTAGCCCTAGCGCGCTCCTCCCAGTCCCCTGGCAGACTGGACCGTGTCGTCTTCTCATGGAGCCGACACGGAGCACATTGCCATTCCTCCGCAGTAGACCAGAAATCCAAATGTATGTCACTTTTCTAAGCCTGCCTTCTGTTTGTTTTGTTTTTTTAAATAATTTTTATTGGGTTTTACACACATATAAAACAACAACTTAACACCATCCTATATAATAAAGTCCCTGTGTCCCTGCGTCCAGTCCGTGTGTCAGTGGAATTTCGGTACTGCGCATGTCCCACATGGACGCAGGGATTGGAGCGTAGAGACCAATAGGCGATGGCGGTTACTTAAACGACGGTGTCTCTCTCCAATCCCGCTTCGCCTCTACCTCCCCACAGAGACTTTAAAAAAAAAAAAAAAAAATTGGGTTTTTAAAACATATAATATTCCATTCCCTTACATAGTCTTAATCAGTATAAAACACAAAATACAAAACTTATCCTAGAAAAAACAACGACAAATAAACACTAACAACAAAAACACAACATAATCTTATTTCTATCTCGCATTCTTATTGCCTTATCTTGTTGGGTGGACTTCCCCCGCCTCCCCTGCCACGCCTCATAGTTATGGTTCTATATTTTAACAGATTCTTCTCATTATCCAATTTTTACTTATATATATCTCACCTAACTCAATCTTGATTTTAACTAATTCCTTAACTTAACCTAATATCTTAACTTAATTTAATCTTAACAATCATAACTTTCTTAAACTCATATCTTATTTACCTACTGTAAATTATCTATCTAACTTCAGAATTATCTAGTTACTAATCTTGCAACACTTATTAATATACTTCTTGAATTTCTCCCATTCTTTTTCCACCTCCTCTTCTCTCTGGTCTCAGAGTCTCGCTGACAGCTCGGCAAGTTCCATGTATTCCATCATTTTCATCTGCCATTCCTCTAATTTTGGTAAGTCCTTTGTTTTCCAGTATTTTGCAATCAGTACGCTGCTGTTGTGGCGTACATAAAGAAAGTGTGATCTTCCTTAGGAATTTCTTGGTTGACCATTCCAAGTAGGAATGCCTCTGGTTTTTTAAGAAATGTGTTTTTCAACACCTTTTTAATTTCATTATATATCATTTCCCAGAAGGCTTTCGTCCTTGGACAGGTCCACCACATATGGTAAAACGTTCCATCTGCATTTTCACACTTCCAACATTTATTGTCTTGCAAATGATAGATTTTAGCTAGCTTGACTGGGGTTAAATACCATCTGTATATCATTTTCATTATATTTTCTCTTAACAAATTGCATGCAGTAAATTTAATACCTTTCCTCCACAATCTTTCCCAGTCAGCCATCATGATGTTATGTCCTAGGTCTTTAGCCCAATCTATCATCGCAGATTTAACAAATTCATCCTGTGTATGCCACTCTAGCAGTAGTTGGTACATTCTGGATAAATTTTTCGTTTTTGGCTCTAACAATTCCGTCTCCAACTTCGACTTCTCCATCTGAAAGCCAAGTTTTTTGTCCATTTTAAAGATCTCATTAATCTGATGATATTGCAACCAATCTCTCACTTTCCCTTCCAATTGTTCAAGGGGTTTCAACCTGACACTTTCTCCTTCTTGTGTAAGAATGTCCATGTACCTTGGCCAGTTGTCTCTCATATTCGGCTGTTTGTAGGCCTTGGCTTCCAATGGTGATATCCATCTGGGTGTTTTCCTTTCTAACAAATCTTTATATTTCATCCACACTCTAAACAATGCCTTCCTGATCAAATGTTGTTTAAAGCCTCTGTGGACCTTAACTTTATCACACCATAAATATGCATGCCAACCAAAAACATTATCATGTCCTTCCAGGTCTAAAACATCTGTATTCTCTAAAAGGAACCATTCCTTTAACCAGCAGAAGGCCGCAGCTTCAAGTCTGGTAGGGAAAAGCCCCCTCTTTTCTTATCATCTGTTAATATCTTGTATTTGATTCTGGGGTTTTTCCCCTGCCATACGAATTTCGATATGTCCTTCTGCCAGTTTTTGAAAGGCTCCATCTTATCTACAATCGGTAGCGCCTGGAAGAAAAATAACAGTTTAGGCAATACATTCATCTTGATTACTGCTATTCGGCCCAACAGTGACAATTTCAATCTATTCCAAATTTCCATATCTTTCTTAATCTCAGTCCATACTTTTTCATAATTGTCTTTGTATAAATTCAAATTTTTCACTGTCATGTTAACACCCAAATATTTCACTTTTTTAACAAATGTAAGGCCAGTTTTTGCCTCTATACTCTCCTTTTCTTCTAGTGTCAGGTTCTTCCCTAAAACTTTAGTCTTGGCTTTATTTAATTTAAAACCAGCTACTTGCCCAAAGTCTTGTATTGTCTCCAGTGCTTTAACTGCACTGGATTCTGGTTCCTGTAGGGTCAACACCAAGTCATCTGCAAAGGCTTTAAGTTTGTATTCTTTGGCCCCCACTTCCACACCTTTTATGTCATTGTCTTTTCTAATCATATTCAGTAGAACCTCCAAGACCGTAATAAACAGTAATGGGGATAGCGGGCACCCCTGTCTCGTTCCTTTTTCGATTCTAATGTCCTCTGATGCCACATTGTTCACTATTATTTTTGCTTTTTGCTCAGTGTAGATAGCTTCTAGTCCATTCATAAAAACCCCTCCCACCTCCATTTTTTCAAGATTCTTCTTCATAAAACTCCAAGAAATATTGTCGAAGGCCTTCTCCGCATCAATAAACATTAAGATCGCCTTAGTGTTTTTTTTAAGTTCCAGCCTCTCAAGGATGTCCACAATATTTCTTATATTTCCATTTAATTGTCTTTCTGGAAGAAAGCCTGCTTGATCCTTGTGGATAACCTCCATCAGCACGTTCTTAAGTCTATTGGCCATTATATTAGCAAAAATTTTGTAATCCACATTTAGGAGGGAAATTGGTCTGTAATTTTTCATCTGAGTCTTATCAGTATCTTGCTTAGGTATCAGAGTAATATATGCCTCCTTCCATGACTCAGGTGCCTTGCTTCCCTTTAAAATTTCATTACAAACTTCCATCATCGGCTGAATCAGCCAATCTTTTACTTCCTTGCAGTATTTTGCTGTAAGTCCATCCGGTCCTGGTGCCTTTTCCAGCTTCATTTGTCCTATTGCTGATTCTATTTCCATTCTTGTTATCAGGTGGTTGAGTGGGGCCTTCCTTTCTTCCAGGATTTTATGCAGTCCATTTTTCTTTAAAAATTGCTCTATTGAATTTTGATCTTGATTATTTTCTTTGTACAGCTTTTTGTAAAACTTCTGGAAATTTTTCCTGATCTCCGCAGGGTTCTCAATAGTCTTTCCTTCTATTCCAAACTCGTTATGGTATTTTGTTTCAGTCTTCTTCTCAGTTGCCACGCCAACAGCTTGCCACATTTATTAGCAGATTCGAAAGTTTTTTGCTTCATCATAACTTTCCATTCTATTTCTTGATTGGTCAGCTGAGAAAATTCCGCCTGAAGGCATTTAATTTCCTTTTGCAGTTGTATATTTTTAGGCGTTATTCTCAGCTTCCTCTCCTTTTCTTTAAGCTGTTGTAAGATGGCGTCTTTTTTTGCATTTTGTAACTTCTTCCTTACTGCCTTTTGTTGGATCAGGAAACCTCTCATCACCGCTTTACTTGTGTCCCATATGACTCTTTTCTCCACTGTTGTATTCAAATTTATTTCAAAAAAATCCTTTAGGGTCTTACAGGCCTTCTCACAGATCTTTTCATTCCTGAACAACGAGTCATCCATTCTCCAACGGTAGGAACCCTGCGTTGTCAGTCTCAGATCCAGCTGTACAGCATTATGGTCAGAGCAAGTTCTAGGATGTATTTCCACATTGAGTATCCTAGGAGCCATCTCTCTTGACACCCATATTAGATCTATTCTGCTCCACGAATTCATCGCTTCTGAATGGTATGTGGCTTCGGTATCTGTCGGGTGTTTTAGTCTCCAAGAATCTATCCAATCCAGATTTTCTGTTATTTCAAAAAAGGTCTTTGGTAGTCTCCCATCATTTGTAAATTTTACTCTTTGTGATCTGTCCATCAATGTAGAGACTACAGCATTAAAATCTCCCATAGCCACCATTTTATAATCCATATAGTCCAGCAACTTATCATGGAGCTCCTTGTAGAAATCCGACTTACCATCATTAGGTGCATAAATTCCCAAAATCAAAAGTTTCTCGCCTTGCACTGTTATTTGTATAGCAACATACCTTCCTTCCTGATCTTTGAACAGCAATTTTGGTTCATACTTTTCTTTGGCATATATTACAACTCCTCTTTTCTTTACTTTAGCTGAAGAAATAAATTCTTGGCCCAATCTTTTATTTTGTAGAACTCTTCTGTGTATTCTTATCACATGAGTCTCTTGCAGGCATATCAAGTCCAAATTTTGTTTAATCAAATTATGAAACACCTGGTTCCTTTTAGCTTTAATGTTCAAACCTCTAACATTAAGTGTCAATAGTTTAAGGGCCATCTTGCCTTATTCTGCCGCTCCCCCTCCCGCTCCTTGGGGGTCGTTGAAGCCTGGTCCTGGTCCTGCTCCTGGTATTGGTGGTTCTGGGCCTGGTAGTAGGCCAAAATCTGCGTCCTTCTCCAAGAACTTCCTTTTATCTTCCAGTGATTTAATTCTCACTTTTCTCTCTTTGTATTTAAATGAGAGGCCTTGCGGAAACTCCCACCTAAAATTCACTTTCTTCCTTCTCAAGGCTCTTGACAAATCTGTGTAGTTGGTTCTCAAATCCAAGAAATACTTTGGGATGTCTTTAAATAGGACCACTTGTTGTTGTTGCACTACTAGGTTGTTTCCGTAGTGAAGGCCCAAGATGTAATCTCTTTCTTCCTTATTATGAAACTCTATCAGACAGTCATTAACAGCTTTAGAGTCTTTTTTTTACTTTAGTCCAAATCTATAGGCCTTCACTATTAATGTATTGAGTTCTTCTGTCTCCAAATTCCAGTGCCTTGCGAATTCTTGAACCACAAAGCCTTTCAATTCTCCCTGTTCGAGTTCAGGAAGATCTCTCACCCTCAGATCTCTCTGCTTCATCTGTATGAAAGCAATCGAAGCTTGCACATCTCTTTGTCCAGCCTGGTCCAAGGCTCTGCTGTCCTCTAAATTTTGCACTCTTGTTTCCACTTTCGCCACCTGCTGTTTAGTGTGTTCAATTTCCACCTTCAGGGTTCCAATATTTTTAAGTGCTTCTGTATTTTGGTCCACCTTCTTGCTCAATTCTGATATTTATTGTCTTACATCCTTTCTTATTTCATCTAATGCAGCAAGCAGCAAATCAGTATTCGAACCCTCAGCCACAGAGTCTCTCCTTGGTCCTCTATCTTCAGCCTGTGAGTCCTTCCATAATTTTGCAGGCCTTGCTATTCAGCCTCTGTATTTCAGTTTCAAGGTCACTTCTACTGAGATAAGATACAGGGCAGCTGTTGTTTTCAAGTAGCAGGCAACAGGAAATTTATGTCTGTTACAATTCCCATCCCAGTCCAGAGCAGGAGGGGAGAGCAGCCATTTTTACAAAAAAGAAACAATTTTTAGAGTTGCAACTTTAGCCAAACTAAAATCAGGAAGCTAGTATGTTGCTTTAAATAAATTGTATCCCCTTTAAAAGTCAATTCTTGGGCTCAGTAGGCATCTAAAAGATCAAAGCGTCTAAATCGGAAACGAAAGTATCAAAAGTTCAATTCCTTTGTTCTCTGACAATAGTGTCTGCCGCTCTGTCCCGGAGTCTCCTTAATCCAGAGGGTGAGCGGAGGTTTTAATCATATAGTCTTTATATAGTATAGTATGTTTCCGAGCACAATTCAAAGTGTTGGTGCTGACCTTTAAAGCCCTAAACGGCCTCCGTCCTATATACCTGAAGGAGCGTCTCCACCCCCATCGTTCAGCCCGGACACTGAGGTCCAGCGCCGAGGGCCTTCTGGCGGTTCCCTCACTGCGAGAAGCAAAGCTACAGGGAACCAGGCAGAGGGCCTTCTCGGCAGTGGCGCCCGCCCTGTGGAACACCCTCCCAGCAGAGGTTAAAGTGATAAATAATTATCCTACATTCAGAAAATACCTGAAGGCAGCCCTGTTTAGGGAAGTTTTTAACTTGTGATTTTGATGTATTTTAATATTTGTTGGAGGCCGCCCAGAGTGGCTGGGGAGACCCAGCCAGATGGGCGGGGTACAAATAAAAAATTATTATTATTATTATTATTATTATTATTATTATTATTATTTATCAATGTCCATTAAGTTGCTAAGAAGTGCTGCATATTTCAAAAAAGTTAAACTGTCAAACTCCTGAAGTCTGTAACTGTTAATAAATGTCTTTATTTACAGCCGCTTGTCTTCTGTTCCCTTTTACGCGGCGGGGAGAGACGGACTTCCTTTTTAAGTCTCTCCCGTGTCCCAGATTAATTAAAAGTTCCAAATTGTCCAAATCCTGTTACTCACGATTCTGTAGATTTTTTCCTTTTTTGTTGGAAGAAACTAGCGCTCCTCACTGCCCGGCAATTCGCTGCTTCGCTGCACCGGGAAGTCGATCTACCCGATGCGCTCCGGTCTGCGACCCTTTCCACTCGCGGGCGCCCTTACTAGGGCTTCCGGAGGATTGGAGAGACCGTCCGAGCACCGCCGGATTCCACGTCTTCAGGCCGAACTGCCTGAAGTTTCTTCGGAGGTCCGTTGCGCGGTAACGGCACCTCCAGCCCCGATGCAGCCGGTCGACTCCGCAGAGCGAAGAAGACCCAGCCGGTCAGTATGGCGCTAGAGCGGAAGTCCTCCTCCCCACAGAGACTTCGGGCCTCGGATTGGCCGGGAGCGGACGGGGGCGGTGCTGTGCCTTTCCAGGGTTGGCGGCTCCTCCAGCGCTGTTGCCAGTCGCTCGCTGAGCCGCCCAAGGGTGTGTGCCTGTTCTTGCAGGTGGAGGGCCGCTGTGTTGGCCTCCCTCCTTCCTGCCCCTGACAGCGAGTCGCCGTCGTCCCTCTTCTTCTGGCCTCCGCGGAGGACGACGACAGCGACGAAGTGGTGGGCAGCGAGCTGCTGCTTTCCCTCCCGAGCCGGGCGAGCATGGCTGACGGAGCTCACTCCCTGCTCGGGGGCTGCGGCGGGGCGCCCGTGCCGGACCTCGCTGCCTCCGCTGCTCTCCTCCGCCCGCTTCCCCAAGCAAGGCAAGCAAGCGCCGCCGCCGCCAGCCCCCCATTAGCAGGTCAATTGCCAAAGCCAAGGCACAATCTCTTACTCAGAACTCAGCCTCCCCGAGTTCAATGGGGCTTCGTCCCAGGTATGCAAACCAAATATACCAAAAGCAGGTGTGCGTGAATGTAGCCAGAAAGACCCAATTAGGATCAGGACCACACCATACAAAGTAAACCCAAAGAGTTTGCATTGAACTGTATCATTTACTTGATGAATTTGATTAATACTGCATTTTTATATATCTTACAACAAAGCATCTTACAAACTTTTTAAAATATCCAGTGACTTCCCTTCTTCTCTTTCCATGGTTCATTTTACATATGTTCTAGCGCCCGTTAATTTAATGGGCTTAACGTCCACTAGTCACATTATAAAACAAATACAATACAATAAAAAACATAAAATACACAATAATCTTAATTTCCCTTTCTTCTTTCCTTAACATTTTAGTTTGACTTCCTCCTGTCCTTCCTACTGCGTTTCATTATAATTCATCTTTAGCAATTTCCTCTCATCATCTAATATTTTGTTCTTACTAATATTATTTCTTTATATTGACTTATCTCTTATATTACCTTATTTATATTCTATCTTTTCTATCTTCATTTAACATTATAGCTTACTTCTTCCTTACTCATAATCTAGCTTAACTTTTCTAATCATACATCACTAAGCCTGCCTTCTGGGATCTTACTGTAAACAGATGTAAACTCTTTTTATACTTTTATGAGAACACTGTGCCGTGTCTTATCTTTTAAGGGGGAATAAGGGGACAGTATTATTATAGAGGTTTTAGAGAACCTCAGCAACGCATCCGCTGTGTGACTTTAAAGGGGGAATGTAAACTCTGCTGATATTGTTGAACTTGTTTACACAAGTTGGAATAGGATATAATAAACAATATATCCTCTCCTGCATCCCTGAACATTCCCACCGATTCTTGTAAGGAAAGTTCGAAGCTCAAGCTTGGCCTGCAAAAAAGTCCCAGGTAACTCCAGTTACGACTGGGAAAGGCTTATGTTGGGGGACCATTTCCAGCCTGAAGGTCCTATTCATTTCCAGGCAAATTTATGGATGCCACAAGGCAGTGGTGGGTGGGGCCAGAGGCAACAGGGGGTGGAATAATATATGCAGATTTTGCCTTTATGCAGTGGGTTAGTTTCTACACACATTCACACAGTTCTCCATCCTCCACCCAGGCTAACAAGAGGCATTGCTCTGAAGTCAGAAACAAAGTAAACACCAGGAAGAAGGCAGATTTCAAAAATTTTAAGGAACTACTGGGAGAGATCAAAGAGAAGGGAGTCCAAGATGGATGCAAGTTTCTTAAAGTGAAATATTGAATGCCCAAATGGAGAGCATTCCAACAAGAAAGAAAAGAGGGAGGCATCTAAGGAAACAGGTGTGCCTGCATAAGGAGCTTATAGATGACCTGAAATTTATGTATAAGATGTATAAGAAATGGAAGAAAGAGGAAATTACAACGGAGGAGTATACACAAGTAGCCAACAGTTGCAAGAGGAAAGTCAGAGTGGCTAAAGCTCCGAATGAGCTCAGGCTTGCAAGAGAGGTTGAAAATATTTTTTTTTTAATGGTTCCTTTGTCTATGTCTGAAGCAAGAGGAAGAACAAGCAAGTGGTAGGTCCTCTGCATGGAGAAGATGGAGAAATGCTATTGGTGGACAGGGAGAAGAAAGAACTACAGTGGTACCTCTGGTTAAGTACTTAATTTGTTCCGGAGGTCTGTTCTTAACCTGAAGCTGTTCTTAACCTGAAGCACCACTTTAGCTAATGGGGCCTCCCGCTGCCGCTACGCCGCCAGAGCACAATTTCTGTTCTTATCCTGAAGCAAAGTTCTTAACCTGAAGCATTATTTCTGGGTTAGCAGAGTTCTTAACCTGAAGCGTATGTCACCTGAGGTACCACTGTACTCAGCACCTATTTTGCCTCTGGCTTCACCCAAAATGAAAGTGATATCCAACCTGGTGATAACAGAATAAATGAGGTAAGTCTGCTTACCTTTAATGGTCAGGCGGCATGGCAGCGTGGCCACAGGCCTGGTCAGTGATCCAGTAGCTGACTGGGGAGGACTGCAGGCCTGCCTGCAGACTGGCCTTTGGCAAGCAGGCCTGAGCCTGGGGATTTCCCAGGGGGCAGGCCCAACCAGCCCATGGGTCTTGCTAGGATCCACCCCCTGAGGAATAAATTGAGACGAGCACAGCACTCCTCAGTTTTTTTCTATCAGATCTCCCACCCTCACCATTTTCAAATGCTTTTCTTTCATGCTATGGACATTGTCAGCTGCTGGGCGGGGATTTTTCCACCTGGCAAATTGGCACCAGCCATTTGGTTTTCACCTACCTCATAGCAATTGTCACAACTTTGTGAGATTAGGCATTGAGTAAGCCTTAGTCTTGGTTGGAGGGGAGGTTGTAACATTTGCCTCTGCCTCCTCTGTTAAAGGGATCTGTGAGATGTTGCTTGTGTCCCACGCCCAGACGGGCTAGGGCCATAGAACTCCAGTGGGGACCCATCAGGGGGTATCCCTATTTTATATAGGGCATAGGCCACCACCACCCCATGTTGTGGTTTCCCCTTAGATACATTCCCAGCAGATGGGCTGGAGTTAATTTAATGGCTTCACCCAATGCCCATGCAAAACTGTTCACATCTGTATCCAATAAAGATGTGGCCTATTTGAACCCAAAATCTACATTCTGCTGCCTTGTATGGTTATTTCATCACATAGGGAGTAACCGGGCCATGGGGCTTTGGTACAAAAGAAGGGAGCTGCAGCCTAAGATAGGAAAAGAGGTAGTAAGGGAACACCTACCGGTAGCTACTTTAAATGAATTCAAATCTCCAGGGCCTGATGAGCTGCACCCAAGGGTATTAAAGGAGCTTGCAGATATAATCTCTGAGCCATGGGTGTAGCCGGGGGCAGGGGGGCAGGGATCAAGTAAAACAATAGAAATACTTAACTGACCAATCATGTTGGTTCTGCCCCCCCAACAAAAGTTCTGACTACGCCCATACTCATCTACGCCCATACTCATCTACGATCTTTGAGAATTCTTGGAGAACAGGTGAGGTCCCTGCAAACTGGAGGAAGGCAAATGTTTTCCCCATCTTCAAAAGGCAGAGGGAGAAAACCCAGTAACTACCGACCTATGAGCTTGACATTGAAACCAGGAAAAGTCTTAGAACAGATAATTCAACAGTTGGTCTGTGAGCACTTAGAAAAGGATGCTGTGACTACTTTGACCCAGCATGGGTTTCTCAAAAATAAGTCATTGTCAGATGAATCTCATTTCTTTCTTTTTTTATGGAGTTACAAGCTTGGTGGATCAGGGAAATGCTGTGGACATAGTGTCTCTTGATTTTAGTAAGGGCTTTGACAAAGTCCCCCATGATATGCTTGCAAGGAAGCTGGTAAAATGTGGACTGAACGAGGTAACTCTGATATATCAAACAAATGGAAAATTATTTAATCTGTGTAGGCTGAAAGCAAAGGGTAAGATTACCATAACTTCCATCATACAGCTTCAGTATGCTGATGACAACGTAGTGTGTGCATGCTCAGAGGATGACCTCCAAACCATCCTAAATATCTTCGCAGAAGCTTATGAAAAGCTTGGCCTATCACTCAACATCCAAAAAACCAAAGTGCTGCACCAACAAGCACAAAATAACCCCTCTGCAGCGCCACAAATGCAACTCAATGGTGTAACATTGGAAAATGTCAATCACTTCTCCTATGTAGGCAGTCATCTTTCCACATTGATGCCGAAATCGCCTGAGCAACTGGGAAACACTGGCCTGCGAGTGCTCCAATTGGATAACAGCCTTTACCAAAGGTGTCATGGACTTTGAAGATGCTCAAACTCAGGACAAAAGGGAGAAACATGCCAAGAGGAAGGCATGTTTGGCAAACCCTCATCATGATCAACTCCTGCCCGGAAACCTATGTCCCCACTGTGGAAGGACATGTGGATCCAGAATTGGCCTCCACAGTCACTTATGGACTCACTGTAGGACCGTGTTCATGGAAGACAATCCTTCTTGGCTATGAGTGATTGCCAAGGAAAGAAAGAGGTGCATTTGTAGCTGGTTGACTGACCGAACCCAAAGAGTACTCCTTAATGGTCCCTTCTCATCCTGGAAAAAAGTGGCAAGTGGGGTGCCACAGGGTTCTGTCCTGGGCCTGTTGTTCCTCGTCTTTATAAACAACTTGAAGGAATTGAGGGGATGCTCATCAAATTTGCAGATGACACCAAACTGGGAAGGGGTTGCTAATGCCGCAGAAGACAGAATCAGAATTCAAAATGACCTTAACCAATTGGAGAACTGGGCCCAAGCTAACAAAATGAATTTCAATAGGGACAAATTTAAAGTTCTGCACTTAGCCAGGAAGAACTAGATGCACAAATAAAAGATGGGGGACACCTGGCTTACTAGCAATATATGTGAAAAGGATCTAGGGATCTTGGTGGACCACAAACTGAACATGAGTCAACAGTGTGATGCAGCAGCAACAAAAAAAAGCTAATGCTATTCTAGGCTGCATCAACAGAAGTATAGTGTCCAGATCAAAGGAAGTAATAGTACCACTATTCTGCCTTGGTCAGACCACATCTGGAATGCTGTGTCCAATTCTGGACAAGCGCCACAATTTGAGAAGGATGTTAGCAAGCTGGAACATGTACAGAGGAGGGCAAGATAACCAAGGGTCAGGAAACCAAGCCTTATGAGGAATGGCTGAAGGAGCTGGGTATGTTTTGTATGAAAATAAGGAGAGAGAGAAGATATGATAGCCATCTTCAAATATCTCAAGGGCTGCCACGTGGAAGAGGGAGCAAGCTTGTTTTCTCTTGCTCTGGAAGGTAGGCTTTAAGTTACGAGATTCCAAGTAAGCATCAGGAATAACTTTCTGATGGGAAGAGCTGTTCAACCATGTGTCAGGCAGCAGTGGATCCAACCCCCATAGCAGGTCGGCAGGAACGGAGAAGACAGTTCTTACTAACTGCTTTTTATTCAATATTCACACAGAGAGGCTTGGAAATGCAGCCTCTTGGAATAATGGCATTGTCCCGAGTGAATCTCCATGTATGATTTAGTTGAGATTCCTGCATTGCAGGGGGTCAGACTAAATGACGGTTGGAGGATGGATGGCGGCTAACAGATTGAGGTTGAATCCTGACAAGCCAGAAGTACTGATTTGGGGGGACAGGGGGCGGGTGGGTGTGGGGGACTCCCTGGTCCTGAATGGGGTAACTGTGCCCCTGAAGGACCAGGAGCACAGCCTGGGAATCATTTTAGACACAGCTGTCCATGGAGGCGCAGGTTAATTCTGTGTCCAGGGTGGCTGTCTACCAGCTCCATCTGGTACGCAGGCTGAGACCCTCCCTGCCCGCAGACTGTCTCACCAGAGTGGTGCATGCTCTGGTTATCTCCCACTTGGACTACTGCAATGTGCTCTACATGGGGCTACCTTTGAAGGTGACCCGGAAACTACAACTAATCCAGAATGCGGCAGCTAGACTGGTGACTGGGAGTGGCCACTGGGACCACATAACACCGGTCCTGAGAGATCTACATTGGCTCCCAGTATGTTTCCGAGCACAATTCAAAGTGTTGGTGCTGACCTTTAAAGCCCTAAACAGCCTCAGTCCTGAGTCCACCCCCATCGTTCAGCCCGGACACTGAGATCCAGCGCCGAGGGCCTTCTGGCAGTTCCCTCATTGCAAAAAGTGAGGTTACAGGGAACCAGACAGAGGGCCTTCTCAGTAGTGGCGCCCGCCCTGTGGAACGCCCTTCCAGCAGAGGTCAAGGAAATAAGCAGCTATCCTATTTTTAAAAGACATCTGAAGGCAGCCCTATTCAGGGAAGTTTTTAATATTTAATGCTATATTGTTTTTAACACTTGATTGGGAGCTGCCCAGAGTGGCTGAGGAAACTCAGCCAGATGGGCAGGGTACAAATAATAAATTATTATTATTATTATTATTAGACACTTGTGCCCCTTCCAACTCTACAATTCTATGATTATATGATTCTAAGTTTGCTCCATCTTCCTTCCCCCACCTCAAGAAAAGAACTTATAGTTGCATAGTCCTATTCAGAGTAGACTCACTGAACGTGCAAGATTAACTTAGGTTCATGAATTTTGGTGGGTATTACATTCTTGGATATAGTTTTGCCACCCCTGAACATTGATTCAATCATCCAGGGGGTAGGATTTTTTGTTTGCTCCATGAAATACTTTCAGACATTGTCCCAAATACTTTAGGCTGGCGTTCCACGGGTGTTTTTTCTCCCTTATGCCCACAGACATCAACATCTGTTTCTTTCACACCCTTGTCTATACACAGTTTCCCCCCCTCTCCTCCTCAACCCCAAGCCTCATACTTATTGGTTGAAAGCTAGCCATAACAGTGTGGCATATACACAATGTTCCTAGGCCATCTCCTGTTTACATAGTTTCTCATTCTCCCCTTTTTCAGTGACGTTGAAGATCATTAAATAGAATTTCTGTGAGGTCCAGTCTAAACTCCCAACATAGTTGAAGAACATTTGATGCATTGCTTATTATTTCATTTAACACAGTGCTGCCAAGGAAGGAAGTGAGCAGCAATTAATGCCACAAGTGATGAAGAAGCTTTCCCACCTTCCCCAAGATCCACTTGGTGACTGATCTTGTGGCTTCTTCAGCAGCAAACTACACCCAGCTAAGACTGCTGAGTCACTCTCAGCTGAGCTCTCTACCATGGTTGACTGATTTTCCTTTTATGAGGAAAGCAGGCAAGCTGGGAATTTCTTCTGTTGAATTTCAACTGGGCCTGTGCTATCTTGAGCTGCTGGGAGGAGTCTTCGAGCTCTGAAAGGTCAGTTTTCAAATATAAGCACATCTCTTAATGAAAAGCATTTGCCATGATCCAACCAGGAAGATTTGTGTGTGCAACTGAACTTGCACCTTCATCATAATGCAGTCGACTTGCGACTTGTGCACTTTTAACTTGGATGATCACAACTTTGGTGGCCGGTGTTACGGAAAAAATCCCAGGCACGAGTCCTCTCAGCAACCTGGCCCTTCGGACAGGAGGTCCGTGGTACTACGGAGCTAAAGATGAAACCAACCAGCAACTGGAGCAAAGGGCAAAGTCACTTTATTGCGCAACAGGTTCGAGTAACAGAGACTGAACCCTGAACACAGGGTGACAAGGACTTTTAAAACTTCCCGCCCTGTCCCAAGATGCAGTTCGGAAGCATCATAACTACATCACTATTACATGGGGAAAACAGGAAAAGGGTGGAGAGAAGGAGGGTCAAACATGATTAACATATGGGTAAACAGGATTAACACACAGGTGATGGGTTTCAGGAGAGGGGTATATATACAGCAGAGAAGCTATATAAAAAAGAAAAGAGAAAAAAGAGAAAAAGAAAAGAGAAAAACCCAAAAAAGAGTGATTTGGCAAACCAAATTAAAATATTACAGAAAGAACTATCAAACATATTGGGTAGTGAGATAGAAAATAAGATAAAATGGTTAAAACAAAAAACATTCGAATCCGGGGGGAAAGTAGGGAAATTGCTGGCCTGGCAATTGAGAAAGAAGAAAATGGAAAGGACAATTACAAATATAAAAGAAGGAGAAAAAATATTGACAGATTGGGAGGATATCAGAAGATGCTTACAGAAATATTACAAGACATTATATCAGGGGGGGGAAATTCCGGGGGGGAAATTAGATCAATATTTTGATAAACATAAATTAAAACAGATAGAAGAGGAGGAGAAGGGCATCCTCAATAATCCAATTGAAGAAGAAGAAATTGATAAGGCGATTAAAAAATTAAAGATCGGGAAAGCTCCAGGCACAGATGGCCTGACGGCCAAACACTACAAGGTACAGTGTTTCCCACTTTTTAAGACGTAGTCATAAAGTAAGCCATGGCAGGGTTTTTTCACATTTGCAAGAAATAAGCCACACCCCGAAAATAAGCCATAGTGATAGGGGGCGGGGGCTTTGAAAGCAAAGGAGAGTTCCTGCGTCCTCTCTTTCTCTCCCGCACTCGCTGGAGAATGCCTTCCTCCGCTCTGCCGATCAGCTGTTAGGCGCAGAGTAGGCAGCTCTCCCACGAGTCTCCTTGCATAAAGCAGCCTTTTAAAACGCCTGCTGCAGTGAGGATTGTCTGTGGAGCTGCCCCTTTAAGGATTTGTAGTAGTTTGGAAAGGTCCTCTCTTTCTCTCCCCCGTCCTCTCTTTCACTTCCCCTCTTGCCGATCAGCTGCTAGGCGCAGAGCAGGCAGCGGCCCCTTCTCCCTTCTCCCACGTGTCTTGATTGTTGTCTCCTTGCCTTTATGCATGCCTGCTGCTTTGAGGGCTTTTTCCTTCTCGCTGTTTGCAAGCTGCTAAAAGCTGCCCTACACCATCACAAAAGTTAACATTTTGTGGGTAAAGGACAGGCAGTTTATCACACCCCGCTTTGCACCTTAATTGCTACCATTTACCAAGTCAGCAATCTTAATTGCTGCTCAGCTAGCTTCTTTGTTTTCTATCTCTGTTCTCAGCTATCAGTGTTTGCTGCAAAGTGCATTGTTGGAACTTAAGTCTTGGGCAGCTGGCTAGTAGAGATCCTTATTTAAGAACTGTATAGGCTACTGCACAGATAGATTCCATTATACTGGTTTAAATTTAAGAAGCTCCAGTGTAGCAGATTGCTATTAAGCGAGGCCCCCCCCCCGGGAGAGTGAGTGAGAGCAGCCCTTCGGAGGAGCTCCCTCCCTCCATCGCCAACTGCCATTCCCTCCCCTGGAACATCCCAGGGCTGGGGAGAGAGGGCTGGAAGTCACTGTTGCCCGCCCTTTTCTTTCAGTCAAGAGCCATAGAATCATAGAGTTGGAAGAGACCACAAGGGCCATCCAGTCCAACCCCCTGCCAAGCAGGAACACCATCAAAGCATTCTTGACAGATGGCTGTCAAGCCTCTGCTTAAAGACCTCCAAAAAAGGAGACTCCACCACACTCCTTGGCAGCAAATTCCACTGTCGAACAGCTCTTACTGTCAGGAAGTTCTTCCTAATGTTTAGGTGGAATCTTCTTTCTTGTAGTTTGAATCCATTGCTCCGTGTCCGCTTCTCTGGAGCAGCAGAAAACAACCTTTCTCCCTCCTCTATATGACATCCTTTTATATATTTGAACATGACTATCATATCACCCCTTAACCTTCTCTTCTCCAGGCTAAACATACCCAGCTCCCTAAGCCGTTCCTCATAAGGCATAGTTCCCAAGCCTTTGACCATTTTGGTTGCCCTCTTCTGGACACATTCCAGTTTGTCAGTATCCTTCTTGAACTGTGGTGCCCAGAACTGGACACAGTATTCCAGGTGAGGTCTGACCAGAGCGGAATACAGTGGTACTATTACTTCCCTTGATCTAGATGCTATACTCCTATTGATGCAGCCCAGAATTGCATTGGCTTTTTTAGCTGCTGCATCACACTGTTGACTCATGTCAAGTTTATGGTCTACCAAGACTCCTAGATCCTTTTCACATGTACTGCTCTCAAGCCAGGTGTCACCCATCCTGTATTTGTGCCTTTCATTTTTTTTTGCCCAAGTGTAGTACTTTACATTTCTCCCTGCCCCGCAGGGAGCCAGCAAGCCAGCGAGAGGCACAGAAAATAAAAGACAGCCTCTCACCCGAGTCCTGCCTGCTCCTCGCATGCAGGGAGCCAGCGAACGAGAGGCGTGCTGCTCCTGACATAATAAAAAACAAGACACCCCCTGAAAATAAGCCACCCTGTGTTTTTTTGAGGAAAAAAAGTTATAAGACGGTGTCTTAAAAAAGGGGAAACACGGTATTTAGGAAAGAAATAATTAAAGTGTTTACAAAATTGGCAAATAAGATCTTGGACCAAGGATCACTCCCCAAATCTTGGCAGGAGGCTTACATAGTCTTAATCCCCAAAAGTAATGATAAAAATTTGCAAGTAAACAATTTCAGACCCATCTCACTGCTGAACACAGATTATAAACTATTCGCAGAAATTTTGGCCAACAGATTAAAAAATATTCTAAACCGTATAATCGGGCAGAACCAGCAGGGATTCCTCCCGAATAGAAAAATAACGTACAATATGAGAATATTGATAAATTTGATAGAATACCTAGAGTGGAAACCGAGCGAAAAAGCGGCCCTCATCTTCCTCGACGCGGAAAAAGCGTTTGACAATGTAGAATGGGATTTTCTAAGGAAAGTGTTAGAACAGAGTGGAATAACTGGGAAATATCTAACAGGCATTAAAGCAATCTACAAAAGTCAAACAGGTCAACTAATTTTGAATGGAGAAATACTTGAACAATTTGAAATCTCTAAAGGTACGCGGCAGGGTTGTCCGCTGTCGCCCTTACTGTTTATTTTATCAATAGAAAGCTTGATCCAAGATATAGACCAAGACGATGCAATACCAGGGATAAAAGTAGGAAACAAATCACATAAAATTAGGGCATTCGCCGATGATATTGTATTAACATTAGAGGACCCCAAAGAAGGAATAAAAAATTTAAAGGGGAAATTAAAACAATTCGGAGAAATTTCGGGGTTTAAGATAAATGAAAACAAAACAAAGATTATCATTAAAAATATAAACAAAGATTATTTGGAAAAATTAAAAAAAGAAACAAATTGGGAAATAGTGAAAAAAATCAAATATTTAGGAATCGTAGTCTCCGAAAAAAATGTACACCTGTTTGAGGACAATTACACCAAATTATGGAAGGAGGTGAAAAGTGACCTGGAAAGATGGGAGGCCCTCAACCTTTCTATGATGGGTCGGATTGCTACTATTAAAATGTCAGTACTCCCCAAAATACTATACCTCTTTCAAATGTTACCTATTGTAAATAAGAAGGAGAACTTCGAAATATGGAAGAAAGATTTAAGTAAATTTATCTGGGGTAAATCAAGACTGAGAATCCAGTATAGACTTCTAACGGATGCGAAAGAGAGGGGAGGATGGGGGGTACCTGACTTAAGACTCTACCACGCTGCTGCAGGGATATGCTGGATAAAAGATTGGGTAACATTGGAAGATAAAGATTTGCTGGATCTTGAGGGTTTCAGGCACATAAAAGGTTGGCATGCCTACATGATGACGAAAGAGAAATAAATCGCAAAGAGTTCGTAGATCATGTTTATAAAAAGTCTTTATTTAAAATTTGGCAAGAGTTCAAACGAATCCTGGAACCAAAGACTCCATGGTGGGTCTCACCATTCGAAATGACTTCTGTAATAAAAAGGAAAGAAAATAAATGGTTAACATTCCAAGATATAGTTAAAGAAGAAAATAATAATTGGCATCTAAAAACATATGAACAATTAAAAGATTATTGTATGAGTTGGCTAAATTACTTGCAAATTAAGAGTGTATTTGTAAAATGTTTAGAAATTAGATTTAATAAAAAGAAATCAAAATTTCAGGAGTTAGTGATAGAGACTAAAGAAAAACCATTGGCGAAAATATATAAGTACTTACTTGAATGGGAACTGAAAGACGAAGATGTAAAAAGCGTAATGATTAAATGGGCGCAAGACCTAGGGAGGAATATTTTTAGGACCCAATGGGATAGTATTTGGAGGGTAAGCATGAAACTCACAGCCTGCACGAATATTAAAGAAAACATCTTAAAAATGATCTATAGGTGGCACCTTACACCTGACAAATTAGCAAGAATCTATAAGACTCAACCAACCTGTTGGAGGTGTAAAGAACAGAGAGGAACATACATTCATTGTTGGTGGGGATGCACCAAAGTGAAACTCTATTGGAACCTGATCTACGAGCAAATGAAGAAAATGCTAAAAGTTACTTTCAATAAAGCTCCAGAATTTCTATTATTAAGTATAATACCAACCAACTTACCTGAAAATAGGGAAACCATTTTTATCTATGCCACGGCTGCAGCAAGGATGCTACTGGCACATCAATGGAAAGGGGAGGACACTCCATCAATAGAAAATTGGAAAATTAAAATGGTAGAATATATGAACAGCGAAAATGACAGCTGCAATTAGGAACGTAAACAAGCCAAAAGTCAAGGAAGAATGGACTTGTGTAGAAGATTACTTAAAAAAGGAAGGAATTAATACGGAATTAACAATTTGTCTAGATTGAAACATACAGTGTAAATAGGGACAATCATAGATAAGATCCTGTATGTGTAAATAGGCTAAAACAAGAAGAGAAATAAAGATAAGGATATAAAATAGAAATATAATAGAGCACATGAAGACGAACTGTAGGAGGTGGTTTTTAAAGGTGGGAGGGGGGAAAGGGGGGTAGGGGGAAGGAGGGGAGGGGAGGGAAGCATTGGAAGGGAGAAGGGGAAGGGGATATGAGAGAGTGTCAATGTTTAGGATGTGAGAGTGATGATGTTTAAGATGTTTAGGATGTGAGAGTGTTAACGTTCAGGATGTGGGAAATGGATGTAAGGGGGAGGGGATGGGGGGAGAGGGAGTGAGAGGATTGTTTGAGGATGCATGTAGGGAGTATATGAGGGAGTTTATGTAAGGTATGTAAGGATATGTAAGGTATGATGGATGAGAGATGGAAGACAAGGAATGAAAGGGGAAGGTTGGCTGAAGTATGCTAGAGAGGAAGTATGCATGTATTGTGACGTATGCCAATGTTGTATTGTTTGTGTTTTCTTTTTTGTTGTTGTTATATTTGTATTTTTTTTCTTTAATGTATGTCTTTTTTATATTCAATAAAAATATTTAAAAAAAAAGTCTATATAGGAGCTGGCACACCATTGTTCTGGGTTCCTCTTCCATTTTTGGGAGTGGGCCCTGTTGCAACAGATATAATAAAGATTTTGCTTCTCAATTTTTCTCTGGTTGGCCTCTGTAATTTACTCCTAACGATGGAGAACCTCAAAAGGCTCTTGTGTACCCCATAAGGGAATAAGGGCAGATTTTTCTTAAAACACTTTGAACACGGTTTGTGTGTATCTGTTGAGTGTTGTGGGAATCTTTCTTAGATTGTTTGGGAGGAGTGGGTATGCTGTGGTGCAGATATTTTCAATTGTGTCTCTCTCTAGGTGTATCCATTGTTTTGTCTCATCTTCTAGTATATATGGGATTATATGACGTATTTGGTTGGCACTGTAGTATGCTTCTATGTTGGGGATTCCCCATCCTCCTTGAGGTGGGGAGGTGCAGGTATTTGGTGCTTATTCTTGGTTTTTGTGTGAGAAAATAAAAGAGTGTAGTTTTCTCTGCCATTTGCGGAGTTGGGTTGAGGGAATCCAGATAGGGAGGGTTTGGAACAGGTAGGTTAGTTTTTGGAAGGCTGATCATTTTGATCATGGCTATTTTGTCTGAGAGAGTGGAATTCATGTTGTTCCAACTCTTTAGGTCTTTGTTTATTTGTTTCCACAGGGGTTTGTAGTTGTGGAGGTATAATTTATTAAGGTTTTTTGTTATTTCTACCCCTAGACAGCGGGTGGTGCTGTGGGTTAAACTACAGAGCCTAGGGCTTGCTGATCAGAAGGTCAACGGTTCGAATCCCCGCAACAGGGTGAGCTCCCATTGCTTGGTCCCTGCTCCTGCCAACCTAGCAGGTCAAAGTGCAAGTAGATAAATAGGTACTGCTGCAGCGGGAAGGTAAACGGCATTTCTGTGCGCTGCTCTGGTTCACCAGAAGCGGCTTAGTCATGCTGGCCACATGACCCAGAAGCTGTCCCTCGGCCAATAATGCAAGATGAGCGCCGCAACGCCAGAGTCGGTCACGATTGGACCTAATGTTCAAGGGTCCCTTTACCTTTTACCCCTAGATATCTGAACTTGGTGTGACAGATATCTTGGTGTAATATCTTGGTGATATTAGTGAGTTCTCTTTGGATGTGAGGAGGGGGGTGTTGAAGCACATGGCTTCCGATTTTGCGAAGTTTACTTGTAGGCCCAACACCGTTGCAAATGTGTTGAGTTCTCTTATTAGGGAGGATGCTGTGTTTAAAGGATCTGGTGTTAAAGGATTAGGTCGTCTGCAAAAAGCCCTAATTTATAGGTTCTGCCTTTTATTTCCACCCCCTTAATGTCTGCGGCTGCTCGGATTTGGATTACTAGGGGTTCCAGAGCCAGGATAAATAGGAAGGGAGACAGTGGGCATCCTTGTTTTGTGCCTCTTTGGATTGCTATGGGTTTTTTTTTTAATTATATTTATTGGGTTTTCAACAGAAAAACAGAAAAAAACTTAACATAATACATAAGGGATTGCTATGGTGTTTGAGTCCAAATTATTAATTCTGCATTTTGCTGAGGCTTGGGAGTATATTTGTTTGAGGGTTTGTAGGAAGTTGGGGCCAAATTTCATGCTAGTTAGTACTGCTAATAAGTATTTCCACTCTAAGCAATCAAAGGCTTTGAGGATGTCTAGGGACATAATTGTCAATGGGAGTTTAGTTCATAGAATCATAGAATCATAGAGTTGGAAGAGACCACAAGGGCCATCCAGTCCAACCCCCTGCCAAGCAGGAAACACCATCAGAGCATTCCTGACAGGTGACTGTCAAGCCTCTGCTTAAAGACCTCCAAAAAAGGAGACTCCACCACACTCCTTGGCAGCAAATTCCACTGCCTAACAGCTCTTACTGTCAGGAAGTTCTTCCTAATGTTTAGGTGGAATCTTCTTTCTTGTAGTTTGAATCCATTGCTCCGTGTCCTCTTCTCAGGAGCAGCAGAAAACAACTTTTCTCCCTCCTCTATATGACATCCTTTTATGGCTATCATATCACCCCTTAACCTTCTCTTCTCCAGGCTAAACATACCCAGCTCCCTAAGCCGTTCCTCATAAGGCATCGTTTCCAGGCCTTTGACCATTTTAGTTGCCCTCCTCTGGGCATGTTCCAGCTTGTCAGTATCCTTCTTGAACTGTGGTGCCCAGAACTGGACACAGTATTCCAGGTGAGGTCTGACCAGAGCGGAATACAGTGGTACTATTACTTCCCTTGATCTAGATGCTATACTCCTATTGATGCAGCCCAGAATTGCATTGGCTTTTTTAGCTGCTGCATCACACTGTTGACTCATGTCAAGTTTGTGGTCTACCAAGACTCCTAGATCCTTTTCACATGTACTGCTCTCAAGCCAGGTGTCACCCATCCTGTATTTGTGCCTTTCAATTTTTTTGCCCAAGTGCAGTACTTTACATTTCTCCCTGTTAAAATTCATCTTGTTTTGCTTTGGCCCAATTCTCTAATCTGTTAAGGTCATTTTGAAGTGTGATCCTGTCCTCTGGGGTATTAGCCACCCCTCCCAATTTGGTGTCATCTGCAAACTTGATCAGGATGCCCTCAAGCCCATCATCCAAGTCATTGATAAAGATGTTGAATAAGACTGGGCCCAAGACAGAACCCTGTGGCACCCCACTAGTCACTTCTCTCCAGGATGAAGAGGAGCCATTGATGAGCACCCTTTGGGTTCGGTCAGTCAGCCAGTTACAAATCCACTGAATGGTAGCATTGTCTAGCCTGCATTTTACTAGCTTCTTTACAAGAATATCATGGGGCACCTTGTCAAAGGCCTTGCTGGAATCAAGATAGGCTACATCCACAGTGTTCCCTTCGTCTACCAGGCTTGTAATTCTGTCAAAAAATAAGATCAGATTAGTCTGACATGACTTATTTTTCAGAAACCCATGCTGGCTTTTAGTGATCACAGCGTTCCTTTCTAGGTGCTCACAGACCGTTTGCTTAATGATCTGCTCTAGAATCTTTCCTGGTATTGATGTCAGGCTGACTGGGTGGTAATTGTTTGGGTCCTCTCTTTTCCCCTTTTTGAAAATAGGGACAACATTTGCCCTCCTCCAGTCTGCTGGGACTTCACCTGTTCTCCAGGAATTCTCAAAGGTTACTGCCAGTGGTTCTGAAATCACCTCTGCCAGTTCTTTTAATACTCTTGGATGTAGTTCATCTGGCCCTGGAGACTTGAATACATCTAAACTAGCCAAGTGTTCTTGTACTACCTCCTTACTTATTCTGGGTTGTGTTTTCCCTGCTGAATCATCTGCTCCATATTCTTCAGGTCGGGCATTGTTTCTGCCCTTTCTGTGTCCCCTGATCGCATTTCACCATCTTCTCCTCTAAGTAACCCCACTGTTTCCTTGTACTTCCTTTTGCTACGGACATACCCATAAAAGCCCTTTTTATTGCTTTTAACCTCTCTAGCAAGCCTGAGTTCATTCTGTGCTTTAGCTTTTCTGACTTTGTCTCTACACGTGCTGGCTATTTGTTTGAATTCCTCTCTGGTGGTTTCCCCCCTTTTCCATTTTTTGTACATATCCCTTTTAAATCTTAACTCAGTTAAAAGTTCTTTAGATCTGTGTTTTCCAACCTCCTCGGGGCAACGGCACACCTGCCCCACGAAAAAAATCTCGCGGCACACCACCACCACATGCACCCCGACCCGGGGGGCGGGGTGTCCGCGCGCCCTGGCGGGAGGGAGGGGAAGGACCCAGGCGGGCGAAAATGGAGCGGGAGATCGGCGGGCCAGGCGCCCGCCCCCCCTCCAGCGTCCAGCCCCCCGGCAGCACCTCCACCCGGCCCCGAGCGAGCCCGGTGGCACCGGCACCTCCCGCCCGTCCCCGACCGCGACCGGGGCGGCAGAGGCAGTGGGCGAAGCGCCCGGCAGCCCCGCGAAGGCGGCGGTCGGCGCGGGAAGCCCGGACCGACCCGGAAGACCGGGGCGGCAGAGGCAGCGGGCGAAGCGCCCGGCAGCCCCGCGAAGGCGGCGGTCGGCGTGGGAAGCCCGGACTGACCCGGAAGCACAGCAGCCGGTGTCTTCCCGCGGCACAGGAGCCGGTGGCTTGCGGCACACTCCTGTGCCGCGGCACACCGGTTGGGAAACGCTGCTTTAGATAGCCACCCTGGCTTCTTTAGGCACCTTCCATGTTTTTGTCTCATTGGTACTGCTTGAAGTTGTGCTTTTAATATCTCCCTTTTAACAAACTCCCATCCATCATGAACTCCCTTCCCTTTTAGTATTACTGACCATGGGATCACACCCAGCGTTTCCCTAAGTTTTCTGAAGTCAGCTTTCTTAAAGTCTAGAATTTGAGTCTTGGTATACTTGGTTGCTCCTTCTGCTGTATAATAAACTCCAGAAGAGCATGATCACTCCCACCTAATGATCCTGCTACTTCTACCCCACTAACCAGGTCATCACTATTGGTTAGGACCAGATCTAAAATGGCTGATCCTCTTGTTGCTTCTCCCACTTTCTGGACAATGAAATTGTCTGCAAGGCCAGTGAGGAATCTGTTTGACCTTATGCTCTTGGCTGAGTTTGACATCCAACAAATATCAGGATAGTTAAAATCCCCCATTACTACAATCTCACTTCCTTTTGAATGCTTGGTCATCTGTTCCAGGAAGGCATCATCTGTGTCCTCAGTTTGGCTTGGGGATCTATAGTAAACTCCCACAATGAGATCACTGTAATTTTTCTCTCCCTTAATTTTGACCCAGATACTCTCAATTCGGCTTTGAAGTTTTAAATCATGGATCTCTTCACAGGTATACACATCCCTGACATATAACACCATTCCTCCTCCTTTCCTGTTTGGTCTATTTCTCTGAAATAGATTGTATCCCTCTATTACTACATTCCAATCATGAGACTCATCCCACCAGGTTTCAGTGATGCCTATTATGTCGTATTTAGTTTGCTGTACCAAGAGCTCATCTTGTTTATTTCCCATGCTCTGTGCATTTGTATACAGACATTTAAGACCATTGATCATTCCCCCTAGTCTCCTATTTAAGGATTTTTTCCTCCCACCACTAGGTCTGCGTGCTGTTTGCTCCGTTTGGTCCTTGACATTTGGATGATCAGCTTCAGCATTTGATAGACTCCTACCTTCAAGACCAAAGCCCTATGCGGCCTAGGACCCTCGTACCTAAGGGACCGCCTCTCCTGGTATGCCCCGTGTAGGACCTAGGTCCTCATATAATAACATCTTAGAGGTCCCAAGCCATAAGGATGCTAGGCTGGCAGCAACTAGGGCCAGGGCCTTCTCAGTACTGGCCCCGACTTGGTGGAACGGTCTGTCACAAGAGACCAGGGCCCTGCGGGATTTGGCATCTTTCCGCAGGGCCTGCAAGACAGAGCTGTTCCGCCTGGCCTTTGGGTTGGTTTTAGTTTAACCCTGATGTTTTATTCCTTTATGGTTTTATTGGTGGGCTACTTAAAAATGAGGCTGCATTTTAAATTTTAAATTGTATTTTAACTTGCATTTTAATTGATTGTTTTGTATGTTTTGTTGTGGTTTTTATGGTTGTTAGCCACTCTGAGCCTGGGAAGGGCAGGGTATAAATAAAAAATTATTATTATTATTATTATTATTATTATTATTATTATTATTATTACGGTCTCCCTCCCAGGGGCGTAGCCAGGATCAAAACTAGGGGGGGGCAAGCCATGGTCGTTCAGGTTGTGACATTTCAGCATGGAAAAGGCGAATGAAACCAAAATTTTAAGAAAATTATATATAATTATAGCAGTGCTTTATTACGGTAGTTATTAAAATTATTTGCTTGAATTTTTTTTAAAAAAAATTCTAGTTACTTGTCTTATGCTAATATCATTTTTATTGGGTTTGAAGAAAACTTGTTCAAAACTTTCGTTTCAATCCCCGAGGAGTCGGTGCAGGTGTTTCCAAAGGCGAAGGAAACGGACCCCCTCAAAAAGAAAATAGGGGCGCAGCCTCACCCCCCAAAATAGGGGCGCAGCCAGTCTGGAAGCATAAAGGAGAAGTGCCTACTTTGGCGAAATAGAGCATCCAGAGCCCATAGAGGCGCTCCTTGGAAGCCATGGCTTTTGCACTTTGCCTGTGCTCTCCCTGTGGAGCCAAACCCCACCGCCTACGGTGAGTTCAAAGGCAAGTGAGAGGAGCAGACACTAGCTCCCCAGGTCCCCTCATCTTCTGTCTCTGGGCAGTGTAGCAGGAAATTGAAAGCAAGCAGCAATTGTACGTTGAGCTTAGCATCAGTGATCCGTACTCTGATAACTTCCAAATTCATAGGGGCCAACTCCTAGGGACTGAGGTCCCTTAGGCTCCCCTAAAATATTTGAGAGGACTGGGCCCCCCCAAAGTTCATAGGCATTGCCATTGAAATTGTGTGTGTGTGTGTGTGTGTGTGCCGTGTCTTGTGATTGATTATGCTGTACCAGGTTAGACTACTGTGATACACTCTCTGTGGGGTTGCCTCTGAAATATGGCTTGGAAATTGCTGCTAGTTCAGAATGCTGGATCACCAACTGGGATAGGCTTATTAGGATAATGTAACAGTGATGCTATGCCAGTTGCATTGGCTCCCAATTTCTGAGCCCAAGTGCTGGCTTTGACTTTTAAAGCCTTTTCTAGCTTAGGACCCAGAATAGTTTATGTGTCGGCCCAAACATTCAGAACTTCAACAGAACGTCTTCTGGGGGTGGTCCCACAAACTGAGACAAGGCAGCTGCTCCACAAAGAAAGGGCCTTCTCAGTGGTGGTGCCTCAGTTGTGAAGTGTGTGTTATCTGTAGAGGGGTCCACTTGGTACCTATTTTGTCATCCTTCCAGTACCAGGCAGACTTTTCCATTTCCCCAGCCCTTTTAGAGCTGATTTTATCCCTGTGGATTCTTTGCTTCCTTGCATAAATTCGCTGGGTTTTATTACTGTTCTGCTATATATTGTCTGCATTTTAATCCATGCACACAGACACACAAACGATCCTGGGGGTTTCCAATGAAGGTTAGTATAGAAATTCCTGTAACAAAATCAAAATAAAATAACCTGCCATCTTCCTGCTCACCCCTTTCCCTTTGGGCAGCAGGTTGGGGAGCAGAGGGAGAGGGGAAGCTTACACCGCCTTGGCTGGCTTGTGGGTTCTCCTTGAGCAGTGCTGTGCAGAGGGAGCACTGGGCTGCCCCACAGAGCCACCACGCAGGGACAGCGTGAGGGAGCCAGAGGCGGAGGCACCAGACTGGAGGCAGGCAGGCATCTCTCTCCCGATCCCTGGGAAGCCTTTTCCCTGGGCAAGCCTGGGCGGGCGCAAGGGCAACTTTGTGCGCGGCAGCACCTTTCACTCCAAGCGGTGCACAAAGCTCCCCCGGGCGCCACGCTCCGCTCGGCACAGAGGCATAGGAAGGTCAGGTGGTACCCGGTGCGGAAAATTTCTTGTCATCCCCCCCCCAACATTGTGTGTTGTTGTTTTTTGCCTGCAAAAAAGGTTTTACATTATTTCATATTTTCTTACAAACGAATGTGGATTCTGGGCCTCTGATAACAAGTAGGTGACTATGGACAGATACTTAAATCTACAGGATGGACTGTTTTGGCTTGTGTTATTTTATTTATATTTACAGTAGTACCTCGGGTTACATATGCATCAGGTTACATACTCCGCTAACCCAGAAATAACGCTTCAGGTTAAGAACTTTGCTTCAGGATAAGAACAGAAATTGTGCTCTGGCAGCACAGCGGCAGCGGGAGGCCCCATTAGCTAAAGTGGTACCTCAGGTTAAGAACGGACCTCCGGAACGGATTAAGTACGTAACAGAGGTAACACTGTATTGTTTATTTATTTAATAAAATTATTTTTAAAAACCTGCAAAGTGGTTTAGCAAAATAAAAAACAAAACAAAAAAAACCACAGCAGCTATTTATTTATATTTATTAACTCACACCTCTTCCATGCAGCAGCATATCAGAACACTAACACTTTATGGCTAAATAGCTTATAATTTACTTTAATTACTTGCAAGCAAGTCACAGGTAGGTAGCTGTGTTGGTCTGCCATAGTCAAAACAAAATAAATAAATAAATAAAAATCCTTCCAGTAGCACCCTAGAGACCAAATAAGTTTGTTCTTGGTATGAGCCTTCATGTGCATGCACACTTCTTGAGCACACGAAAGATTTGAAAAGTGTGCATGCACACGAAAGATTTGAAAAATCACCCAAGCAAACACGTTTTTTTAGGGGTAAAATAAAGGCTGGGGGGGGGGCTAAAGGCAAAGGACAAAGGGGTAAAGTCACTCACAAAAAGATCGCTGAGTGTGGATCAAAACAGCAGCAGAGAAAGCTCCTTCTTCCCTTCCAGAGATCATAACAACAATGAATGGTGGGACGAGGGGAGGGGCAGGAGGCAGTTTTAGCGAGGCGTTAATAGTTCACAGAGTAGACTTATCAAGCAGTCTCAAGTGGAGACTGATAAGGAAACTTCCGGGGGGGGGGGGAATCAAGGAGATCTCATCGTTTTAACCCAACAAACTCCCTCTTCGCTCAGTCTCAGCAAACAAGCAGCACTCAGCAACGGTAGCAGCCAGACCCAGGAGACAGACGGGGTGGTGGTGGTGGCAGCTATGGGGGGCAGCTGCCTTCTAGGGGGGGGCAATTGCCCCCGTCTGCCCCCCCCTGCCTACGCCCATGCTCCCTCCCCCACATAAGTCAGTTTAAAGTCCTCCTGATGAGGTTTTTGAGATTGTTGGCAAAAACATTCCTCCCAACTCTTGTGAGGTGCAGCCCATCACTTGCCAGAAGTCCATCTTCAAGAAACTGCAGACCGTGATCTAAGAATCCAAACCGTTCCTGCTGGCACCATTTGCGAAGCCAGTTGTTCACTTCCCCTATTTTTCCCTCTCTCCCTGGGCCACGTCGTTCAACTGGGAGGACAGATGAGATGACAATTTGTGCATTTAATTGCTTCAACTTCCTGCCCAGAGCCTCATAATCACTTTTGATCTTCTGGAGGCTATGGCTTGCGGTGTCATTGGTTCCCACATGGACCAAAAGGAAGGGGGTTTTGTCAGTGGGTTTTATGATTCCTTGCAGCCGTTCTGTTACATCTTGAATCTTGGCCCCGGGGAGGCAGCACACCTCTCGAGACATCTTGTCAGGCCCACAGATCACTGCTTCTGTACCCCTCAGTAGGGAATCCCCTATCCCCTTGTGGTCCCTCCTCAGTCTCTGCCCTCCAGGCACTGCTTGTGTTCAGTGCCTCCAGGCATTGCCTTGCTGTGTTCGATTAGGTTCCTGATGGGGTTTGTAATATTGTGACCAGTCTGGTCTGGGGCTATTAATTTGGGTACGAATATTTTCAGGCGGTTGGCCAAGATTGATGTGAATATCTTGTAGTCTTGGTTTATTAATGAGATTGGGCGGTATGATTCTACTTTGAGGCTGTCCTTCAATGGTTTTGGAATGCAGACTATTTTGGAAAGGGTTCAGGTTTTGGGGATGGGCCCTCCTTTCATAATGTCATTAAATAGGCATGTCATATAGGGCATATGGGGTTCTTTGAATTTCTTATAGAATTCTGCTGTGAAGCCATCTGGGCCTGTGGCTTTGTGTGATTTTAAGTTTTTGAGGACCGTGTCTATTTCCTCTGGGGTGATAAGACTGTACATGAATTCCTGTTCCTCGTTAGTTAGTTATCAGGTAGTTTTGACGCAACCCCATTCTCTTTTTACCTTTTCGCCTGAGTGGTTTATTAGTTCTGTCATTTTGGGCTAGGTCGAGATAATTGCACAACCTTTCATTGCCACTCATCTTTTGTTGGTATTAAGTCACTTTTCCAGTATTTCACAATTAGCACTCTGGCTGCTGTTGTCGTGTAGAGAAACACTCTTTATTATCGTTTGGGATGCTTATCGTTAGAATGCCAAATAGGAATGCTTCAGGTTTCTTTAGGAATGTGTGTTAACATTTATTTGTTTGTTTGTTTCTTAGTTCCTAATAGATCATGTCCCAAATTTTATTTTATTTTTTGTGGGCACGTCCACCAAACATGGAATAAGGTTCTTTTTTTTCAGATAGCACACAGTGAATTTTAAGGTTTTCACACAGTGAATTTTTAGGTTTTCACACGGTGAATTTTAAGGTTCCCCCCCATAATTTCTCTCATTTTTCCATCTCAATTGGACCACCAAAATTGTGTGCCCACTCTTCTTTACCCAATTTTAATTTTACCAAGGAGAAGCTTCAGGATCCATGAAAGCCCAGATAACAGGAAAAGTGTATATGCTTTGATTTAGCAGGAATGATCCCTTATAGAATTAAATTAACCAATTTGAACAAACTGCCCTTTTATAGAATGGTTTTAACAGATTGGTTTGAAAGATTGAGAAGCAATCACAGTCACAGACAAACAATATACATAAAAAATCACAGTCACAAACAAACAGCAGAAAAGAATAAAGAATTAGACAAAAAAGAATGTACAAAGAAACAAAAAAATAAAGAAGAAATAAATTACTGAATTACTATACATACCGGTATTACAAAATAAACATTTTACAAAACAGAAAATACGTGTCTGGTGTTTACTTCCAGCCTCTCTATTATTGCAGTATCCTGTAACCATTGTCCTTTATATACCTTATTTATTTTATTACTCCCTTTATTTTAACCTGCTTTAAACCCACTTATATGTTAAATTAGAAAATTGGCTCTCTCCACTGCCTTACCTATATATTCTTTAAATTTTCCCCAATCGTTCTCTATTTTTTGGTCAGTTATTCCTCTGGCTTCTCCTATCTTTATCGCCATTTTTTGATATGTTAATAATTTTAATTGCCAGTCTTCTATACTGGGTACCATAGTACTCTTCCAATTTTTGGCGATTAAGAGCCTCGCTGCCGTCATGGCATGCATTATCATGCATCTGTCTTCTTCCCTGATTTCCTCTCCTAACATTCCCAGCAGAAATATTTCAGGATTTTTTTAAAAGGAATATTTTACAATTTTTTTGCTCTCGTTATATAGTTTCTCCCAAAAAGTTTTGATTTCTTTGCAGTTCCACCAAATATGTATAAGGGTACCCGGTTCTTTGTTACATCTCCAGCAGATGTTATTGCTGCTTCTAAACATTTTTGCAAGTCTGGTTGGTGTCAAGTACCATCTATATTGCATTTTATAGATGTTTTCTTTTAAATCATAATTTGGTGTGAAATTAATGTCTTTTAACCAAAGTTTCTCCCATTTTTCCTGACTGATTACTTTCCCCAAATCTTGGTTCCATTTACCCATAATTTCATTTGCTTGATCTTCATTTGCATTTAATTCCAGTAACAGTTCATACAAATTCCTTATAAATTTTCCCTCCCCTTCCAATAATATTTCTTCCAATTTTGATTTCCTTTTATCAAAACCTATTTTTTTGTCTTTTTGAAATCTTTCTCTAATTTGGAAGTATTGTAGCCATACTCCTAGATGTTGTTTAATTTCATTATATTCTTTCAATTTGAAAATATTGTCTGATTCTTCTAATAATAATTTATAAGTAGGCCAAATTCCCTCCAAATTAATTCTTTTAACTGCTATTATCTCTAACTAGTAAATTAAGCCCGTTAAGATAACGGGAGCTAGATTAGATGTGATATGGCAGACTTATTCTCTATCCCCCCCCCCACCTCGCATCCCCACGTGCAAAAACGCTGCATCCCCCTATCTCCCCCCCCCTACTTCCCACATTTCCACATAGTTTGCCTCTCTGTCTCTACACCCACTTCTCTCTCACACCCTGCCACCTTTCCTGTCATCTCCTCCTAATTCACACCGGCATTTTGGGGAGCTTTCAGGGGGGAGGGGGCATGTTCAGGGAGGGCATCAGGGGGAAGGGGGCATATTGTGGGTACGTTTGAGGGAGCAAAGGGGAATATTTTGGGAAGCTTTCAGGGGGGAGGGGGCATGTTCAGGGAGGGCATCAGGGGGAAGGGGGCATATTGTGGGTACGTTTCAGGGAGCAAAGGGGAATATTTTGGGAAGCTTTCAGGGGGGAGGGGGCATGTTCAGGGAGGGCATCGGGGGAAGGGGGCATATTGTGGGTATGTTTCAGGGAGCAAAGGGGAATATTTTGGGAAGGTTTCAGGGGGGAGGGGGCATGTTCAGGGAGGGCATCAGGGGGAAGGGGGTATATTGTGGGTACGTTTCAGGGAGCAAAGGGGAATATTTTGGGAAGCTTTCAGGGGGGAGGGGGCATGTTCAGGGAGGGCATCAGGGGGAAGGGGGCATATTGTGGGTACGTTTCAGGGAGCAAAGGGGAATATTTTGGGAAGCTTTCAGGGGGGAGGGGGCATGTTCAGGGAGGGCATCAGGGGGAAGGGGGCATATTGTGGGTATGTTTCAGGGAGCAAAGGGGAATATTTTGGGAAGCTTTAAGGGGGGAGGGGGCATGTTCAGGGAGGGCATCAGGGGGAAGGGGGCATATTGTGGGTATGTTTCAGGGAGCAAAGGGGAATATTTTGGGAAGCTTTCAGGGGGGAGGGGGCATGTTGAGGGAGGGCATCAGGGGGAAGGGGGTATATTGTGGGTACGTTTCAGGGAGCAAAGGGGAATATTTTGGGAAGGTTTCAGGGGGGAGGGGGCATGTTCAGGGAGGGCATCAGGGGGAAGGGGGCATATTGTGGGTACGTTTCAGGGAGCAAAGGGGAATATTTTGGGAAGCTTTCAGGGGGGAGGGGGCATGTTCAGGGAGGGCATCAGGGGGAAGGGGGCATATAGTGGGTATGTTTCAGGGAGCAAAGGGGAATATTTTGGGAAGGTTTCAGGGGGGAGGGGGCATGTTCAGGGAGGGCATCAGGGGGAAGGGGGCATATTGTGGGTACGTTTCAGGGAGCAAAGGGGAATATTTTGGGAAGCTTTCAGGGGGGAGGGGGCATGTTCAGGGAGGGCATCAGGGGGAAGGGGGCATATAGTGGGTATGTTTCAGGGAGCAAAGGGGAATATTTTGGGAAGCTTTCAGGGGGGAGGGGGCATGTTCAGGGAGGGCATCAGGGGGAAGGGGGTATATTGTGGGTATGTTTCAGGGAGCAAAGGGGAATATTTTGGGAAGCTTTCAGGGGGGAGGGGGCATGTGCAAAGGGGAATATTTTGGGGAGCTTTCAGGGGGGAGGGGGCATGTTCAGGGAGGGCATCAGAGGGAAGGGGGTATATTGTTGGTATGTTTCAGGGAACAAAGGGGAATATTTTGGGAAGCTTTAAGGGGGGAGGGGGCATGTTCAGGGAGGGCATCAGGGGGAAGGGGGCATATTGTGGGGGGGGAGGGGGCATGTTCAGGGAGGGCATCAGGGGAAGGGGGCATATTGTGGGTATGTTTCAGGGAGCAAAGGGGAATATTTTGGGAAGCTTTCAGGGGGGAGGGGGCAGGTTCAGGGAGGGCATCAGGGGGAAGGGGGCATATTGTGGTGTTTCAGGGAGCAAAGGGGAATATTTTGGGGAGCTTTCAGGGGGGAGGGGGCATGTTCAGGGAGGGCATCAGAGGGAAGGGGGTATATTGTTGGTATGTTTCAGGGAACAAAGGGGAATATTTTGGAAGCTTTAAGGGGGGAGGGGGCATGTTCAGGGAGGGCATCAGGGGGAAGGGGGCATATTGTGGGTATGTTTCAGGGAGCAAAGGGGAATATTTTGGGAAGCTTTCAGGGGGGAGGGGGCATGTTCAGGGAGGGCATCAGGGGGAAGGGGGCATATAGTGGGTACGTTTTTGCTTCCCCTTCCTTTCGGCGGTGAGTGACAGAGATCGCAGCCAGTGGCCGCCCTGCGGAGGGGGGACTAACCCCAGCCTCTCCGGCGCAGCCCGGGAACCAACCTGGCGGCCACCTCCAGGGCAGGGGGCCCGGGGCGCGCCAAGACGCGCACAGCCGTCGAGCGGAGCGTGGAACAAAGGGCGGAGCTGCAGCCGGGACTCCTGGGTCCCTTCGGGGAGGAGGGGGTCTTGCAGGAAGCGGGAGTCGGGATTCCCTTTCGCAGGTCCCGGGGCTTTAGCGGCACCAGGACGCCTAGGTCCTCCCGGGGGAAGGAGGTCGGAGGAGGAGGCTCAGGAGGAGGTGGAGGAGGAGAAAAGCGGAGGCGAGGGAGGAGGAAGCAGGGGGGGGGAAGCAGGGTATTTTTGAGGCGCCCTCGGAGGCCGGTTCTTTATTCAGGCGGCGGCGGAGCCGCCACCACCGCCGCTCCACAGCCAGCAGCAGCAGGAGGAGCAGGAGCCGCCTCAGTGCGCCGCTGCCGCCTGCCTCAGCTCTCCCGCCCCTCCTCAGCCGGGCTGCCCTCATCCTCCTCCGGCGAACGGCGGCGGGGCCGGACCATGCGGTGGGCGCGGAGCCCTCGGAGGCTCGGCGGTGGTAGCAGCAGCAGCAATGGATGCCGAGTGGAGAGGTTTGGAGGCTCGCGAAGCGCAAGCGCTTCGCTCGCGCTGCGCTCCAACCTCAGGCGCTCCAATCCGTGCGTCACTGGAACGCAGGCGCACTTGCGATTTTCTGTGACACACGGAAAGTAGTACGTACGGACACAGGCTCTTTATTATATAGGACTAGTAAATTAAGCCCGTTAAGATAACGGGAGCTAGATTAGATGTGATATGGCAGACTTATTCTCTATCCCCCCCCCCACCTCGCATCCCCACGTGCAAAAACGCTGCATCCCCCTATCTCCCCCCCCCCTACTTCCCACATTTCCACATAGTTTGCTCTCTGTCTCTACACCCACTTCTCTCTCACACCCTGCCACCTTTCCTGTCATCTCCTCCTAATTCACACCGGCATTTTGGGGAGCTTTCAGGGGGGAGGGGGCATGTTCAGGGAGGGCATCAGGGGAAGGGGGCATATTGTGGGTACGTTTCAGGGAGCAAAGGGGAATATTTTGGGAAGCTTTCAGGGGGGAGGGGGCATGTTCAGGGAGGGCATCAGGGGGAAGGGGGCATATTGTGGGTACGTTTCAGGGAGCAAAGGGGAATATTTTGGGAAGCTTTCAGGGGGAGGGGGCATGTTCAGGGAGGGCATCAGGGGGAAGGGGGCATATTGTGGGTATGTTTCAGGAGCAAAGGGGAATATTTTGGGAAGGTTTCAGGGGGAGGGGGCATGTTCAGGGAGGGCATCAGGGGGAAGGGGGCATATTGTGGGTATGTTTCAGGGAGCAAAGGGGAATATTTTGGGAAGGTTTCAGGGGGAGGGGGCAGGTTCAGGGAGGGCATCAGGGGGAAGGGGGCATATTGTGGGTGTTTCAGGGAGCAAAGGGGATATTTTGGGGAGCTTTCAGGGGGGAGGGGCATGTTCAGGGAGGGCATCAGGGGGAAGGGGGTATATTGTGGGTATGTTTCAGGGAGCAAAGGGGAATATTTTGGAAAGCTTTAAGGGGGGAGGGGGCATGATCAGGGAGGCATCAGGGGGAAGGGGGCATATTGTGGGTATGTTTCAGGGAGCAAAGGGGAATATTTTGGGAAGGTTTCAGGGGGGAGGGGGCATGTTCAGGGAGGGCATCAGGGGGAAGGGGGCATATTGTGGGTACGTTTCAGGGAGCAAAGGGGAATATTTTGGGAAGCTTTCAGGGGGGAGGGGGCATGTTCAGGGAGGGCATCAGGGGAAGGGGGCATATAGTGGGTATGTTTCAGGGAGCAAAGGGGAATATTTTGGGAAGCTTTCAGGGGGAGGGGGCATGTTGAGGGAGGGCATCAGGGGGAAGGGGGTATATTGTGGGTACGTTTCAGGGAGCAAAGGGGAATATTTTGGGAAGGTTTCAGGGGGAGGGGGCATGTTCAGGGAGGGCATCAGGGGGAAGGGGGCATATTGTGGGTACGTTTCAGGGAGCAAAGGGGAATATTTTGGGAAGGTTTCAGGGGGGAGGGGGCATGTTCAGGGAGGGCATCAGGGGGAAGGGGGGCATATTGTGGGTATGTTTCAGGGAGCAAAGGGGAATATTTTGGGAAGGTTTCAGGGGGGAGGGGGCAGGTTCAGGGAGGGCATCAGGGGAAGGGGGCATATTGTGGGTGTTTCAGGGAGCAAAGGGGAATATTTTGGGGAGCTTTCAGGGGGGAGGGGGCATGTTCAGGGAGGGCATCAGAGGGAAGGGGGGTATATTGTTGGTATGTTTCAGGGAACAAAGGGGAATATTTTGGGAAGCTTTAAGGGGGGAGGGGGGCATGTTCAGGGAGGGCATCAGGGGAAGGGGCATATTGTGGGTACGTTTCAGGGAGCAAAGGGGAATATTTTGGGAAGCTTTCAGGGGGGAGGGGGCATGTTCAGGGAGGGCATCAGGGGGAAGGGGGTATATTGTGGGTACGTTTCAGGGAGCAAAGGGGAATATTTTGGGAAGGTTTCAGGGGGGAGGGGGCATGTTCAGGGAGGGCATCAGGGGAAGGGGGCATATGTGGGTACGTTTCAGGAGCAAAGGGGAATATTTGGGAAGGTTTCAGGGGGGAGGGGGCAGGTTCAGGGAGGGCATCAGGGGGAAGGGGCATATTGTGGGTGTTTCAGGGAGCAAAGGGGAATATTTTGGGGAGCTTTCAGGGGGGAGGGGGCATGTTCAGGGAGGGCATCAGGGGGAAGGGGGTATATTGTGGGTATGTTTCAGGAGCAAAGGGGAATATTTTGGAAAGCTTTAAGGGGGGAGGGGGCATGCTCAGGGAGGGCATCAGGGGGGAAGGGGGCATATTGTGGGTATGTTTCAGGGAGCAAAGGGGAATATTTTGGGAAGGTTCAGGGGGGAGGGGGCATGTTCAGGGAGGCATCAGGGGAAGGGGGCATATTGTGGGTACGTTTCAGGGAGCAAAGGGGAATATTTTGGGAAGCTTTCAGGGGGAGGCGCATGTTCAGGAGGGCATCAGGGGGAAGGGGCGATATAGTGGGTATGTTTCAGGGAGCAAAGGGGAATATTTTGGAAGCTTCAGGGGGGAGGGGGCATGTTGAGGGAGGGCATCAGGGGGAAGGGGGATATTGTGGGTACGTTTCAGGGAGCAAAGGGAATATTTTGGGAAGGTTTCAGGGGGAGGGGGCATGTTCAGGGAGGGCATCAGGGGGAAGGGGGCATATTGTGGGTACGTTTCAGGGAGCAAAGGGGAATATTTTGGGAAGGTTCAGGGGGGAGGGGGCATGTTCAGGGAGGGCATCAGGGGGAAGGGGGCATATTGTGGGTATGTTTCAGGGAGCAAAGGGGAATATTTTGGGAAGGTTTCAGGGGGGAGGGGGCAGGTTCAGGGAGGGCATCAGGGGAAGGGGGCATATTGTGGGTGTTTCAGGGAGCAAAGGGGAATATTTTGGGGAGCTTTCAGGGGGGAGGGGCATGTTCAGGGAGGGCATCAGAGGAAGGGGGTATATTGTTGGTATGTTTCAGGGAACAAAGGGAATATTTTGGGAAGCTTAAGGGGGGAGGGGGCATGTTCAGGGAGGGCATCAGGGGGAAGGGGGCATATTGTGGGTACGTTTCAGGGAGCAAAGGGGAATATTTTGGGAAGCTTTCAGGGGGAGGGGGCATGTTCAGGGAGGGCATCAGGGGGAAGGGGGTATATTGTGGGTACGTTTCAGGGAGCAAAGGGGAATATTTTGGGAAGGTTTCAGGGGGGAGGGGCATGTTCAGGAGGGCATCAGGGGAAGGGGGCATATTGTGGGTATGTTTCAGGGAGCAAAGGGGAATATTTTGGGAAGGTTTCAGGGGGGAGGGGGCAGGTTCAGGGAGGGCATCAGGGGGAAGGGGGCATATTGTGGGTGTTTCAGGGAGCAAAGGGGAATATTTTGGGGAGCTTTCAGGGGGAGGGGGCATGTTCAGGAGGGCATCAGGGGAAGGGGGTATATTGTGGGTATGTTTCAGGGAGCAAAGGGGAATATTTGGAAAGCTTTAAGGGGGAGGGGGCATGATCAGGGAGGGCATCAGGGGAAGGGGGCATATTGTGGGTATGTTTCAGGAGCAAAGGGGAATATTTTGGGAAGGTTTCAGGGGGGAGGGGCATGTTCAGGGAGGGCATCAGGGGAAGGGGGCATATTGTGGGTACGTTTCAGGGAGCAAAGGGGAATATTTTGGGAAGCTTTCAGGGGGGAGGGGGCATGTTCAGGGAGGGCATCAGGGGGAAGGGGGCATATAGTGGTATGTTTCAGGGAGCAAAGGGGAATATTTTGGGAAGCTTTCAGGGGGAGGGGCATGTTGAGGGAGGGCATCAGGGGGAAGGGGGTATATTGTGGGGTACGTTTCAGGGAGCAAAGGGAATATTTTGGAAGGTTTCAGGGGGGAGGGGGCATGTTCAGGGAGGGCATCAGGGGAAGGGGCATATTGTGGGTACGTTTCAGGGAGCAAAGGGGAATATTTTGGGAAGGTTTCAGGGGGAGGGGGCATGTTCAGGGAGGGCATCAGGGGGAAGGGGGCATATTGTGGGTATGTTTCAGGAGCAAAGGGGAATATTTGGGAAGGTTTCAGGGGGGAGGGGGCAGGTTCAGGGAGGGCATCAGGGGGAAGGGGGGCATATTGTGGGTGTTTCAGGAGCAAAGGGGAATATTTTGGGGAGCTTTCAGGGGGGAGGGGGCATGTTCAGGGAGGGCATCAGAGGGAAGGGGTATATTGTTGGTATGTTTCAGGGAACAAAGGGGAATATTTTGGGAAGCTTTAAGGGGGGAGGGGGCATGTTCAGGGAGGGCATCAGGGGAAGGGGGCATATTGTGGGTGTTTCAGGGAGCAAAGGGGAATATTTTGGGGAGCTTTCAGGGGGGAGGGGGCATGTTCAGGGAGGGCATCAGAGGGAAGGGGTATATTGTTGGTATGTTTCAGGGAACAAAGGGGAATATTTTGGAAGCTTAAGGGGGGAGGGGGCATGTTCAGGGAGGGCATCAGGGGGAAGGGGGCATATTGTGGGTACGTTTCAGGAGCAAAGGGGAATATTTTGGAAGGTTTCAGGGGGGAGGGGGCATGTTCAGGGAGGGCATCAGGGGGAAGGGGGCATATTGTGGGTGTTTCAGGGAGCAAAGGGAATATTTTGGGGAGCTTTCAGGGGGGAGGGGGCATGTTCAGGGAGGGCATCAGGGGGAAGGGGGTATATTGTGGTATGTTTCAGGAGCAAAGGGGAATATTTTGGAAAGCTTTAAGGGGGGAGGGGGCATGATCAGGGAGGGCATCAGGGGGAAGGGGGCATATTGTGGGTATGTTTCAGGGAGCAAAGGGGAATATTTTGGAAGGTTTCAGGGGGAGGGGGCAAGTTCAGGGAGGGCATCAGGGGGAAGGGGGCATATTGTGGGTACGTTTCAGGAGCAAAGGGGAATATTTTGGGAAGCTTTCAGGGGGGAGGGGGCATGTTCAGGGAGGGCATCAGGGGAAGGGGGCATATAGTGGGTATGTTTCAGGGAGCAAAGGGGAATATTTTGGGAAGCTTTCAGGGGGGAGGGGCATGTTGAGGGAGGGCATCAGGGGGAAGGGGGTATATTGTGGGTACGTTTCAGGGAGCAAAGGGGGAATATTTTGGGAAGGTTTCAGGGGGGAGGGGCATGTTCAGGGAGGGCATCAGGGGGAAGGGGGCATATTGTGGTACGTTTCAGGGAGCAAAGGGGAATATTTTGGGAAGGTTTCAGGGGGGAGGGGGCATGTTCAGGGAGGGCATCAGGGGGAAGGGGGCATATTGTGGGTATGTTTCAGGGAGCAAAGGGGAATATTTTGGGAAGGTTTCAGGGGGGGAGGGGCAGGTTCAGGGAGGGCATCAGGGGGAAGGGGGGCATATTGTGGGTGTTTCAGGGAGCAAAGGGGAATATTTTGGGGAGCTTTCAGGGGGGAGGGGGCATGTTCAGGGAGGGCATCAGAGGGAAGGGGGTATATTGTTGGTATGTTTCAGGAACAAAGGGGAATATTTTGGGAAGCTTTAAGGGGGGAGGGGGCATGTTCAGGGAGGGCATCAGGGGGAAGGGGGCATATTGTGGGTGTTTCAGGGAGCAAAGGGGAATATTTTGGGGAGCTTTCAGGGGGGAGGGGGGCATGTTCAGGGAGGGCATCAGAGGGAAGGGGGGTATATTGTTGGTATGTTTCAGGGAACAAAGGGGAATATTTTGGGAAGCTTTAAGGGGGGCGGGGGCATGTTCAGGGAGGGCATCAGGGGGAAGGGGGCATATTGTGGTACGTTTCAGGGAGCAAAGGGGAATATTTTGGGAAGTTTCAGGGGGGAGGGGGCATGTTCAGGGAGGGCATCAGGGGGAAGGGGGCATATTGTGGGTACGTTTTTGCTTCCCCTTCCTTTCGGCGGTGAGTGACAGAGATCGCAGCCAGTGGCCGCCCTGCGGAGGGGGGACTAACCCCCAGCCTCTCCGGCGCAGCCCGGGAACCAACCTTGCGGCCACCTCCAGGGCAGGGGGCCCGGGGCGCGCCAAGACGCGCACAGCCGTCGAGCGGAGCGGTGGAACAAAGGGCGGAGCTGCAGCCGGGACTCCTGGGTCCCTTCGGGGAGGAGGGGGTCTTGCAGGAAGCGGGGAGTCGGGATTCCCTTTCGCAGGTCCCGGGCTTTAGCGGCACCAGGACGCCTAGGTCCTCCCGGGGGAAGGAGGTCGGAGGAGGAGGCTCAGGAGGAGGTGAGAGGAGAGAAAAGCGGAGGCGAGGGAGGAGGAAGCAGGGGGGGGGAAGCAGGGTATTTTTGAGGCGCCCTCGGAGGCCGGTTCTTTATTCAGGCGGGCGGCGGAGCCGCCACCACCGCCGCTCCACAGCCAGCAGCAGCAGGAGGAGCAGGAGCCGCCTCAGTGCGCCGCTGCCCGCCCTGGCCTCAGCTCTCCCCGCCCCTCCTCAGCCGGGCTGCCCTCATCCTCCTCCGGCGAACGGCGGCGGGGCCGGGACCATGCGGTGGGCGCGGAGCCCTCGGAGGCTCGGCGGTGGTAGCAGCAGCAGCAATGGATGCCGAGTGGAGAGGTTTGGAGGGCTCGCGAAGCGCAAGCGCTTCGCTCGCGCTGCGCTCCAACCTCAGGCTCCTCCTCCTCTCTGCGCTCCAATCCGTGCGTCACTGGAACGCAGGCGCACTTGCGATTTTCTGTGACACACGGAAAGTAGTACGTACGGACACAGGCTCTTTATTATATAGGATGTCACTGGGTTGTGGGTCTGATATGCTTCTAGGTTTTATCTCCACTGATTCTATCCTATTTGTTAACCCTTTTGTTGCCCAAATACTGTCAATTCTACTTGCAGATTGATGTGTTTCCGAATAGTATGTATAGTCTTTTTGGATCGGGTACTTATATCTCTACATGTCACTTAGGTCAAGGTTGTCTGCCATATCAAAAAAACTGTTGGGCAGTTTGTTCTGTCTCCCTTTTCTCTTTTTACTTAATCTATCTAATTTGGGGTTCGTGACCGTGTTGAAATCACCCAGCCTCAGCATGTTCACATTTTCCAGCAATCTGCTTTCTAAGTTTTTAAAGAATTCTGATTTACTTCCGTTTGGAGCATAAACTCCCACTGTAATCATTTGTTCTCCTTCTACCATTATTCTTACCATTTCCACCCTTCCCTCTTTATCTTTCCATATCAGCTCTGGTTCCCCTCCAACATTTCTCTGATGAAAACAGGGATGTCCTTTTCTGTAATAATAATATTATAATCCTATATAATAAGAGCCTGTGTCCGTACGTACTACTTTCCGTGTGTCACAGAAAATCGCAAGTGCGCCTGCGTTCCAGTGACGCACGGATTGGAGCGCAGAGAGGAGGAGGAGCCTGAGGTTGGAGCGCAGCGCGAGCGAAGCGCTTGCGCTTCGCGAGCCTCCAAACCTCTCCACTCGGCATCCATTGCTGCTGCTGCTACCACCGCCGAGCCCTCCGAGGGCTCCGCGCCCACCGCATGGTCCGGCCCCGCCGCCGTTCGCCGGAGGAGGATGAGGGCAGCCCGGCTGAGGAGGGGCGGGAGAGCTGAGGCAGGCGGCAGCGGCGCACTGAGGCGGCTCCTGCTCCTCCTGCTGCTGCTGGCTGTGGAGCGGCGGTGGTGGCGGCTCCGCCGCCGCCTGAATAAAGAACCGGCCTCCGAGGGCGCCTCAAAAATACCCTGCTTCCCCCCCCCCTGCTTCCTCCTCCCTCGCCTCCGCTTTTCTCCTCCTCCACCTCCTCCTGAGCCTCCTCCTCCGACCTCCTTCCCCCGGGAGGACCTAGGCGTCCTGGTGCCGCTAAAGCCCCGGGACCTGCGAAAGGGAATCCCGACTCCCGCTTCCTGCAAGACCCCCTCCTCCCCGAAGGGACCCAGGAGTCCCGGCTGCAGCTCCGCCCTTTGTTCCACGCTCCGCTCGACGGCTGTGCGCGTCTTGGCGCGCCCCGGGCCCCCTGCCCTGGAGGTGGCCGCCAGGTTGGTTCCCGGGCTGCGCCGGAGAGGCTGGGGTTAGTCCCCCCTCCGCAGGGCGGCCACTGGCTGCGATCTCTGTCACTCACCGCCGAAAGGAAGGGGAAGCAAAAACGTACCCACTATATGCCCCCTTCCCCCTGATGCCCTCCCTGAACATGCCCCCTCCCCCCTGAAAGCTTCCCAAAATATTCCCCTTTGTTCCCTGAAACATACCAACAATATACCCCCTTCCCTCTGATGCCCTCCCTGAACATGCCCCCTCCCCCCTGAAAGCTCCCCAAAATATTCCCCTTTGCTCCCTGAAACACCCACAATATGCCCCCTTCCCCCTGATGCCCTCCCTGAACCTGCCCCCTCCCCCCTGAAAGCTTCCCAAAATATTCCCCTTTGCTCCCTGAAACATACCCACAATATGCCCCCTTCCCCCTGATGCCCTCCCTGAACATGCCCCCTCCCCCCTTAAAGCTTCCCAAAATATTCCCCTTTGTTCCCTGAAACATACCAACAATATACCCCCTTCCCTCTGATGCCCTCCCTGAACATGCCCCCTCCCCCCTGAAAGCTCCCCAAAATATTCCCCTTTGCTCCCTGAAACACCCACAATATGCCCCCTTCCCCCTGATGCCCTCCCTGAACCTGCCCCCTCCCCCCTGAAAGCTTCCCAAAATATTCCCCTTTGCTCCCTGAAACATACCAACAATATACCCCCTTCCCTCTGATGCCCTCCCTGAACATGCCCCCTCCCCCCTGAAAGCTCCCCAAAATATTCCCCTTTGCTCCCTGAAACACCCACAATATGCCCCCTTCCCCCTGATGCCCTCCCTGAACCTGCCCCCTCCCCCCTGAAAGCTTCCCAAAATATTCCCCTTTGCTCCCTGAAACATACCCACAATATGCCCCCTTCCCCCTGATGCCCTCCCTGAACATGCCCCCTCCCCCCTGAAAGCTCCCCAAAATATTCCCCTTTGCTCCCTGAAACACCCACAATATGCCCCCTTCCCCCTGATGCCCTCCCTGAACCTGCCCCCTCCCCCCTGAAAGCTTCCCAAAATATTCCCCTTTGCTCCCTGAAACATACCCACAATATGCCCCCTTCCCCCTGATGCCCTCCCTGAACATGCCCCCTCCCCCCTTAAAGCTTCCCAAAATATTCCCCTTTGTTCCCTGAAACATACCAACAATATACCCCCTTCCCTCTGATGCCCTCCCTGAACATGCCCCCTCCCCCCTGAAAGCTCCCCAAAATATTCCCCTTTGCTCCCTGAAACACCCACAATATGCCCCCTTCCCCCTGATGCCCTCCCTGAACCTGCCCCCTCCCCCCTGAAACCTTCCCAAAATATTCCCCTTTGCTCCCTGAAACATACCCACAATATGCCCCCTTCCCCCTGATGCCCTCCCTGAACATGCCCCCTCCCCCCTTAAAGCTTTCCAAAATATTCCCCTTTGCTCCCTGAAACATACCCACAATATACCCCCTTCCCCCTGATGCCCTCCCTGAACATGCCCCCTCCCCCCTGAAAGCTCCCCAAAATATTCCCCTTTGCTCCCTGAAACACCCACAATATGCCCCCTTCCCCCTGATGCCCTCCCTGAACATGCCCCCTCCCCCCTGAAACCTTCCCAAAATATTCCCCTTTGCTCCCTGAAACATACCCACAATATGCCCCCTTCCCCCTGATGCCCTCCCTGAACATGCCCCCTCCCCCCTGAAAGCTTCCCAAAATATTCCCCTTTGCTCCCTGAAACGTACCCACAATATGCCCCCTTCCCCCTGATGCCCTCCCTGAACATGCCCCCTCCCCCCTGAAACCTTCCCAAAATATTCCCCTTTGCTCCCTGAAACGTACCCACAATATACCCCCTTCCCCCTGATGCCCTCCCTCAACATGCCCCCTCCCCCCTGAAAGCTTCCCAAAATATTCCCCTTTGCTCCCTGAAACATACCCACAATATACCCCCTTCCCCCTGATGCCCTCCCTGAACATGCCCCCTCCCCCCTGAAAGCTTCCCAAAATATTCCCCTTTGCTCCCTGAAACATACCCACTATATGCCCCCTTCCCCCTGATGCCCTCCCTGAACATGCCCCCTCCCCCCTGAAAGCTTCCCAAAATATTCCCCTTTGCTCCCTGAAACGTACCCACAATATGCCCCCTTCCCCCTGATGCCCTCCCTGAACATGCCCCCTCCCCCCTGAAACCTTCCCAAAATATTCCCCTTTGCTCCCTGAAACATACCCACTATATGCCCCCTTCCCCCTGATGCCCTCCCTGAACATGCCCCCTCCCCCCTGAAAGCTTCCCAAAATATTCCCCTTTGCTCCCTGAAACGTACCCACAATATGCCCCCTTCCCCCTGATGCCCTCCCTGAACATGCCCCCTCCCCCCTGAAACCTTCCCAAAATATTCCCCTTTGCTCCCTGAAACGTACCCACAATATACCCCCTTCCCCCTGATGCCCTCCCTCAACATGCCCCCTCCCCCCTGAAAGCTTCCCAAAATATTCCCCTTTGCTCCCTGAAACATACCCACAATATGCCCCCTTCCCCCTGATGCCCTCCCTGAACATGCCCCCTCCCCCCTTAAAGCTTCCCAAAATATTCCCCTTTGCTCCCTGAAACATACCCACAATATGCCCCCTTCCCCCTGATGCCCTCCCTGAACATGCCCCCTCCCCCCTGAAAGCTTCCCAAAATATTCCCCTTTGCTCCCTGAAACGTACCCACAATATGCCCCCTTCCCCCTGATGCCCTCCCTGAACATGCCCCCTCCCCCCTGAAAGCTTCCCAAAATATTCCCCTTTGCTCCCTGAAACGTACCCACAATATACCCCCTTCCCCCTGATGCCCTCCCTCAACATGCCCCCTCCCCCCTGAAACCTTCCCAAAATATTCCCCTTTGCTCCCTGAAACATACCCACAATATGCCCCCTTCCCCGATGCCCTCCCTGAACATGCCCCCTCTCCCCTGAAAGCTTCCCAAAATATTCCCCTTTGCTCCCTGAAACGTACCCACAATATGCCCCCTTCCCCCTGATGCCCTCCCTGAACATGCCCCCTCCCCCCTGAAAGCTTCCCAAAATATTCCCCTTTGCTCCCTCAAACGTACCCACAATATGCCCCCTTCCCCCTGATGCCCTCCCTGAACATGCCCCCTCCCCCCTGAAAGCTCCCCAAAATGCCGGTGTGAATTAGGAGGAGATGACAGGAAAGGTGGCAGGGTGTGAGAGAGAAGTGGGTGTAGAGACAGAGAGGCAAACTATGTGGAAATGTGGGAAGTAGGGGGGGGGGAGATAGGGGGATGCAGCGTTTTTGCACGTGGGGATGCGAGGTGGGGGGGGATAGAGAATAAGTCTGCCATATCACATCTAATCTAGCTCCCGTTATCTTAACGGGCTTAATTTACTAGTATAATATAAGATAAGATAAGATAAGATAAGATATTATATGATATTATATGATATGATATGATATGATATGATAAATATAATATAATATATTATATTATAATATAATATAATATAATATAATATAATATAATATAATATAATATAATAGTTATTTATACCTCACTCATCTGACTGGGTTGTCTCATTTAAAAACATAAACATTTAACATTTTAAAAAATTCCTTACACAAGGCTGCCTTCAGGTGTCTTTCAAAGGTTGTCTAACTTATCTCCTTGGCTCAGGGGGTCGCCTAACTCCATACCCTTTATCATTTCTCCAATGAAAACTGTCACATCCTAAGGTAATATGGGACATTCCAGGATCAAATAAAAAACTGGGATAGCTTTTGTAAATCTGGGACTGTCCCTGGAAAATAGTTTGGTCATGTTAACACCTTTATCCCAGGTGAGGTCTTGGCTTGGAAATAAAGCTTAGCCAGCATTTTTCCACTGGCCTTCAATCTTCAATATTCAAAATCTTACCATTTATTAATTTCTAGAGTATTGCCCTTCCAGCGGAGCTGGTCCAAGATATACTGCTGCCTGACCTAAATGATTTGATAGTGACCCACCCCACCCCTAGTCCATGTTCAGAGGCAGCTGAACAGACAGGTAGCTGAATCTTCCTTCCAAAGCATCCTCTACTACATTTGAGGGCAGCAGGCTAGCTTAGGCCATCTGGGATGCAAGCCTCCATTCTCCAACATCCAGTTGCCACTGCCTAACTCCACTGGCGGAGGAAGGGGGTGCGGGGGGTGCTTTCCGCCCCAGGTATCATACCTGAGGAGGGATGACATTGCTCCATCATCCCCTGGGATGCTCGCCACGGGCAGTGGCTCCCCTGTGCTCGCCGCCCCGCCCCATGGGACGCTCACCACGCTGCACCCGTGGGTGGCTCACCCCACCCCTGGGTGCACAGCATGTGCACCACTCCGGGTGCCAGAGCAGCTAGCTCCACCTCTGCCTGACTCACAGCATTTGCCACCTGGAACAGCCATAAAAATGTAAGATCAGGTCCATCTAGTCCAGCATTCCATTCTCACAGTGGCCAACCAGATGCCTGTGGGAAACCCACAAGCAGGATTCAAGCACAAGAGGCCCCTCCCCTCCTGTGTCTCCAGCAATGGGTATTGAGAAGCATTGTGGAGGTAGAGCAGAGCCATACTGGCTAGTAGCCATCCTTCATGAATTTGCCTAATCCTTTTTAAAAGCCATCCATGTTGGTGGCCATCATTGCCTCTTGTGGGAGGGAGTTCTACAGTTTAAGTATGTGCTGCATGAAAAAGTACCTCCTTTTAGGTGTCCAGAATCTTCCAACATTCTGCCTCATTGGGTGGTCACCTCCCTCTACTTAACGGTAGGCTCTGCCCTGTGGGGAGAAATTTCATGATGACACAAGGCAGGCTCAGGCTACCTTTTGGGGTGGCCAGGATTACCTAGGTAATAGCAGCACAGTGCTAGAGCTGGCACAAGAGAAACAGACTGCTGCGTTGATTTTTGACAAGGTGACCACAGCTGTGCTTATCTCCATTTCCATTCTTTGGCCACATAGAATGGTGTCAGCTTCCTTTGTGTCTGAGAAACATGGTACAAGTGGTGAGGCAGCACATGCCATGGTCACATTACTTTGTATCAGTCTGAGCATCCGTTTCTTTGGCCTTGACTATCATTGTCAGCTGAAACCACAGTAACAGCCTTTCCTGGGCTGTGTCCTCATGCTACACACACACCCCAACCCGTCTATCTTGAGCCATCATGAAATCAGGCTCTGGTCACTTGATCAGATTATCAGTACACAAACATGGAAAATTGTCTCTTCAAATGACAAATCTCTTCACTACATATTTATGTATTTGAGGGGAAAGCATTGTAGCTCAGTGGCATGCAGAAGGTCCCATGTCCCTTCCCTGGCATCTCTGATTAAATAAGAGCTACCGGTAGGGAAGAATTGTCACTCCCTGAGACCCCATCAGACAGATATTCTGAGTGAGTATCAAGGCAGCTTCCTATGTATTTTGTGACTTGATGCTGTTATGGAAAAATCCAGGTGTGAGGCTGCTCAGTCACCCAGCTCATCGGGCAGAGCCCGCGGGTCCCTGCAGAATGGTCCCTGGACTCCTGTCCAGCCACCAACTGGAGCAAAATAGCATAGGCCAAAGTTTATTGCGCAACAGGTTCAAGACAAGATTGAACCCCGAAGATGGGGTGACAAGAACTTTTAAAACTTCCCTCAATTTCCCAGAACACAGTTCACTAAGCATCATCACTACATCACTGTTACATGGGCAAAACGTCAGAGAAGGGGAGGGTTACACAGGATTAACATAGAGGAAATGAAATGCAAATGTAAGATAAGTATCGGGAGGAACATCTTGAGTGTCCATCAGGGCAAAACAGTGAAACCTTGTTTGAATAGTCTGTCCCCTGGATGGGCTCCGGAGGGAAGCATTTGACTAGTGATGACCCCTTGGGGTGGTCTCTTGCCTAAGAGATCATGCTTATGCAACAATGTGTCCGGGCGAAGGGAGCCACTTTCCAAAAGGGCATCGCTCCGTTCCCTATGAGTTTACTCAGGAGGAGACTTCGCTCAGTTGCCCCCCCCCTTTCCATTCCGTAACAATGCAAGAACCTTCTCTCTCAATCTCAGTCACCTCACTGCTATGTTAGGAAAGTGATACTGGCCTACCTTGGAAGGCTGTTGTAAGAATAAAAGTGGGTTTTTTAAATTGTACCCATGGTTTTTTGGAACATATGGCTTGTCTAACTGATGCACTTACCTGAACGCACTTTTACATGCTTTCTGGGGACATCAACTTTTCTTTTTCTTCCATGCTGCCCCCAGCAAAAGAATTTTTTGTGTTTCATTTGTGTTCCTTTGCATACTTCTGTATCTGTATTTTATTTTGTTGTACTTAGCTTTGGAGGAAAACCCTTAATAGACAAATATACAATGTTTAAATTGTTATATTGAACCAAAAACAGAGGTGGGGGTAACACTACTGGCAATTGCAAGTGTAAGAACATTGCTGGAATCCTAAGAACATGTTGAATCCTAAGATCATCTGGGGTGCATGTCCAGCGGTTGTTGCTTCTGCTCAGATGAATTGAATAAAGTTATTCTAGGGTAATTAAATGAATATGTTGACCTACATATCCATTTTTCATTTTCATATATAGTTATTGTGTTCTACCGGTATATAATTTTAAATATAATTCCACATACTACAAGTGAATAGTAAGAGAACTTATACAAGTAACGCTGACACAACCCCTCTCACACACTAAGTAGAATAATAGAAGCATAACCACCCGACCCCACCCCGCTCTCCCTCTTTTTTCTTTTTTCTTCTTCTTCTTCCTAATTCTTTAAACCAATTCATAAACCAAGAACTTATACATTGATCACTAATAATGAAACATTTGTTGTAGATATTTTTCCACATTTATTATGCTATTTTTGTGCTATACAAATGACAGAAGAAAAACTTGGTATACTTGTTTGCATAACATTATTCTTGTTTATAAAAGCCAATAAACACACACACACAATTTTAGTTCACATTTCCCCTAATTTCTTTCCAAGCAATTTCCCCAAAATAACACATTTCTGTTTGTTATTGCCACAAATATATGTATTTTTGTTGCACACTTTTCCCTAACGTATGTCCACATTGTTTTTTGTTGGAGAACTGAAATATACTCGGAGTCAAGTGTGAATTTCATGCTCTTTATTCAGCTCATGGAATGAATCTTTCCCCAAAACATCTGCTATATATACATTATTTACACAATGGGCCCCATGTGATTGGCTAATTCGGGGCTACTCCTGTAGGCAATCAGGTCCGGATTCACTTAATCCAGGAGCCTGATTGGCTGCTCTTGCAGGCCAATCAGGTCTCTGATTCACTTCCACCTGGAGCTGGATTGGGTGGCTCCTGCGGACCAATCAGACTGCTGCATTTTGGATCCTATTGTTCTAGGATTCAGCTCAGTACATAATAAGAACCATGTGGCAAAATTCCAAGAAGTGCAAATTTCATAAGAAAGCTGCATTTCAGTGGGTCAGTTTCATGTTAATGGAACTGAATTTCCCCTCCATCCCTCTGTTCATCTTGAGACACATTCTCTTTTGCTTTGGGGTTCATTTTTTATGCTTTCTGGACTTTTTGTTCCATTTTAACTGGGATGTGGTCATTGTCGCCCAGGCAGTCTGTGCAAACACCCCTCTCTGAGCTCCTGGGAGTGGGGGGAGGTTAGAATACAAATGCTGCAAATGAAATGAAAAAATGGAACAAAAAAATCAATGAATACTGTATCATATGAAGGCAAATGAATGGGGAACATGGTCTTAGCATGGGCATAGCGAGGACTTTTGTTAGCAGGGCAGAACTGACATGATTGGTCAGTTAAGTATTTCTATTGTTTTACTTGATGGGGGGCAGCTGCCCCCTGCCCCCCCCCCTTAGCTATGCCCATGGGTCTTAGAACCCCTCCTCCAAAATGAAAGGAAATGTGGTATTTTGGGGTTGTGGCTCCCCCCCCCCCCCCCCCGTGGCTGGTAACCTACAAGGAAGGAGGACTTGAATTAGCAGCACACAAAGAAAGAGAGGGAGGAAGGGAGAGAGAGAGAGAGAGAGAGAGAGAGAGAGAATATTCTGCCAGAACCATGGCAATATGGAAATAAACAAGTCTGGTTCCACGCTTGCATCAGCATCGCCTGGGCAACCTGGGAGCGAATTGCAACATGAGGCATTGTTTATGTTCCAAAAAGGAGGGGGTAGAGGAGGAATTGGAAAGCTGAGTAACATCCCCACTCCTTCTTTGAAATCTACATCCTGATTTCCATTCCATCCAGAGAAGCAGCATCAGCGGTATTGGTGACAGACGCAACTGATTGCTACTTTGATTGGTAACTGAAATCCTAAGACCTTTGCTTGCTGTGTGTTAGCGTGATTAGGGTTAGGGAGCATAGCAATGCAAAGGCCAGCTGCCACCTCTCTTAGAAATGTGGCATTGCAGCCCTTCCAGAGAATTAGAAAGACACAGAAGAAATTGCTTGTATTCTCCAGATGCTGCCCCACAGACCATGCTCCTAAGAAGGAGATGACAAAAGGCATTGTTTTTGTGCCCTGTTTTATTCCCCACCCCCTCCAAAGTGCTCAGGGTGAGGGATCAGGCCTGGTCTCATGCTCTGGAGGTGGTGCTCCCTTCATTCTGCTCCTCTATCCTGAAGGGCTCGTGCTTGGGATCGTGCTACTGTTGATTCAGGCTTGAGCTGCTTGTAATTATATTTTATGGTTGCAATTTCATTCCATGTTGTTCATTTTAAATTGTTCTGAGCTGCTTTGGGGACCTTGTTGTTGAAAGGCAGGCTGGGGAGGGGCAGTAAAATCAGGGGTAGATAACCTTTTTTTTATTAGTCCAAGGGCTGTATTTTATAACCTTCTGAGGGCCATGTGCCAGTGTTGAGTGGGGTTAGAGACAAAAACTGGGTGGAGCAACAGGTGGGACTCTTTGTGCATTAGGCTATAATCCAGCTCCACAAAAAACCAAAGTTTCTATACCTACCCCAGCCCCCATCTTTATCCAGAGAAGCAAGAGGCATTATCACCCTTCGATCTCACATTCCAGCCAGGGAAAAAGCACTCAAAGAGGTGTTATAAGAAAAATCCGCCCTTATTCCCTTACACAAGAGCCCTTGCAAAGTCCTCTGCAGGTTCTCCATCGGGAGCAGTAAAAAAACAGAGGCCAACCAGAGAATAGTTAGAAGCAAAGCCTTTATTTTCACTGTTGCAACAGGGTGCTTTCCTCACACACACAGGAGCAAGGAAAAGACCCAGAACAATGGTGTGCCAGCTCCTATATAGACTTTTGAAATTCCCCCCCTTGGAGTCCAGCCCACCCCCAGATACATCATCCTACATCACAGATCCATCAGAACTACATCACAACTTGGGAGGGTCAGAGGAGGTAACTTGAGAATTTCCCACACCTGGTCATCCCTCCTCGACCCCTCCCAGACACACATTTCTGGAAAACAAAAGGTTTCCTGATTTCCTGCCCTGGTAGGGCAGGGCAGATGCAGGGCTAACGACTGTCCTTTGTGAGCGAAATGGGCCATCTGGTACCTGGTCAGCTAGGAGTCAAAATGGTGTGAGGCCTGTCTTTCTGTGCTGTTTTCAGACATTCTGGGTTCAGTCACCCCTCTCTGTTCATGTCTCAAATAGTGTACTGGGGTGTTTTGAAAGGAAGCTCCCCCCCAAAAAAATTCTTATAACAGTTGGTACAAAGCAGGGGCAGGGAAGCTTGTGACCGGGAGAGAGTGCTAATGGTCAGAGAGAGAGAGAGGTCTGGTGGGTGGCATGTGGCTCCTGGGCTGAGCCTCCCATTCCTGGTTTAAATAAACATAGGCACCCAGACCTCTGGATTCACCCTCATTCCCTCAGCCCCTTACAGTGCATAAGGCAGGGGCTGCAAAGGGGCTGTTCTCTGTCTGTTGTTGGACTAAAACTCCCATCATCCCTAGCCACTGACCATGGTGACTGGGGCTGATGGGAGTTGGAGTCCAACAACATCTTGGGATGATGATGTTGGCTACCCAGGCCTAGGTAAAGGTAAAGGGACCCCTGACCGTTAGGTCCAGTCACAGACGAATCTGGGGTTAAATCACATAAACAAGCAGCAATCTCCATTCTTTTAGCACTGGTCCTTATGTGGCCAAAACAGCACCATCCCTGTGCAAGACAGAGGGCTCAGCAAGACTGGGGAAAACTGCAAGGTTTGAAAATAGGATAGGATAGGATAGGATAGGATAGGATAGGATAGGATAGGATAGGATAGGATAGGATAGGATAGGATAGGATCCCTTAGAGGAGAACACTCCCCCCTCCCCAAATAGCCCAATGTGAACTTAGCATTAAAATAGTGATATTTTAATGTTTTGTTTTTTAATATTGCTGGAAGCCGCCCAGGGTGGCTGGGGAGACCCGGCCAGATGGGCGGGGTACAAATAATAAATTATAAATTATTATAAATTATTATAGCATACTTAGTGGAAATTTAATACTATTTGGGGTGGGGTGGAATGGAGTGGCTGGAACCCTGAGCTGCAACACTCCGTGGTGCAACATTTTATTGCAGGTTGGACTTGTATTCATTCATTTACTTTCATTCCCCAGAGCACTAGTGACACATCTGACTCCCCACTGCAGTGACGCTGGGCACACTCCAATGCTGACTTCCAGAGCCAAAGGTGCAGCTCAGCCTGTTAGTTGTCTTTCTGGTATCTCTAAGCATCCAGCAAGAGTGCCGGCCATCAAGAAGCAGTATGCGTCCATCAGTGCCAAGTATAAAGGTGAGCTGGGTGCTGCTGTGGGAATAGATGGGGCAAGAGAGAGAAGGAGATCAGGAATACAGAGGTACCCATATCTTTGCCAATCTGGATGTGTTCAACAGCATTGTTGAAAGACCCTGTGAGAACAGGATGCTGGACTCGGTGACTGGCTGGCTTGATCCATCAGGGTTCCTTTTTTGTTCTTGTGGAAACCAAAGAAGGAAACTGATCTACATTTCTCAGTCACCATCAGAACTTTCTTCCTGCTAGCATGCAAGACAGTGCATATTTCTTTGCTTTCCTTTTCCTGTGGCTGGTATGTTACCACTGCTGTTGTCTTACCAGGGTAACTCTTGTTTAAAGGGGATGAAGGAAGGGGGTTGGGAGATTACAGGCAGAGCATAGGTGGTTGAGTAAAATGGGAAATCTTCTCTGGCTTGAATTATAGTCTGAGCCACAGAAGAATTCAGGTGCCTTGTAATGCTCACTTCCTATTGCAATGCAAATATCCTGGCCCTAGCCTGGCGAGATTTTACCAGAGGGAGAAGAAAAGTATGTTGTGGGACTTCCATCAGCCCAGCCAGTCTGGTTCAGTGGTCAGGGATGATGGGAGTTGCAGTGCAGCAACACCTGGAGAGCCGTAGGCTCCACAATCCTTTGATATATTATTCCATTTTACCCTTTTACCCAGTGTGGCAGCTCATGATCTGCAAATGCTAATGGTTCCAGGTTCTCTTCCCATTATTTTATTCCCCCCCCCCCTTGTGGTTCTTATTCTCTTGCAGGGCCAGGACCTGGGAAGTATGGTAGGCAGCCTCTCACTGGCATTAAGGATCATGACTTCACCAAGTATGCTGAGCCAGCCTACACAATGCGTGTGAAATCCAGTGAAAGATGTAAGGGGAAGAAAGAAGCTGACAAATTAGGTTCTGTGTTATTTGGGTTTTCCCAACAGCATTAACTGACCCACAGGGTGAAGCTGGCTAAACAACTGTTAAATTTGCTGGCAAAACTTTTGAACAGAGATTGCCAGCCTGTGTTTTTGGGACTCTCTAATTATCGGGGCCAAAATTGATGGGACCTGGGTGATCCATGATCAAGAGCTGGGTGGCTTTCCAAAGTTTCCATTCCAACTGGATCAATGGCACTGCATGTAGGTGGCTATTGTAGTTGTTTCTTGACTACAACTCCCATCAGCCCCGGCCAGCATGGTCAAGAATGATAGGAGTTGTAGTCCAGCAAGGGCTGGAGGGCCTTACACTGCTGATTTAGGGCCCTTCATAGTAAAATTATGGCTGCACCAAAATCAGGGTTCTCAATTTGCAGCTGCGGACCTTAGTGGGAAGAGGATGATCCACACTTAAGCCATGTTGAAGGATAACAGGAATGGAGGTGCAGGGGGTGGAACTTAACATATTCACTGCTATGTAGCTAGTGGGTGCCTTTAATTAATATCGGACAGGTAGTCAGTCATTGCAACCAAGCTAAATAGCTCAGAATCCACACCATGCCTTATGCAGATGATTCTTCTTTCCCTTGCAAGTGATCTCGATCACGGAGAGTCCTGGGCCCTGCTACTATGTGGACCCAAGCATTTCCCGACTAGGGATATGGAGACCAGTTTCATTCCGCATGGTGCAAGAGAGAAAGCGGCCATGTAAGTTGAAAGATGAGAGAGATACTATGATGGTCAAGATGGGGCTGGAGTGGCATCTGTGCGATTTTGTGATGAAAATGTTTCTTTCTCACCTTGTGCAAAGGCTTGTTGGTCACTCCCTGAACATGCAAGAGAGGGAAAGAGAAGGAATGGGTGAAAGTGAACGAGCAGGTGTGTTATGCATGAAAATGGATGTGTGGGAGCATTATGTGTGGAGCTGTGGTCTAAACCACTGAGTCTCTTGGGCTTGCCGATCAGACGGTCGGTGGTTTGAATCCCTGCGACAGGGTGAGCTCCCGTTGCTCTGTTCCAGCTTCTGCCAACCTAGCAGCTTGAAAGCATACCTGTGCAAGTGGATAAATAGGTACCGCTGCGGCAGAAAGGTAAATGGCATTTCCATGCACTCTGGGCTTCCATCACAGTGTCCCGTTGCCCCAGAATGCTGGCCACATGACCCAGAAAGCTGTCTGCTCCTTCAATGAGCGCCACACTGCAAAGACGCCTTTGACTGGACTTAACTGTCCAAAGGTCCTTTACCTTACATTTACCTTTTACCTGCATGCATGTGGATTTGTGTATGCATGACAGGGGTGGACTTTGTTAATATGGTTTTCTAAGTGAGGACAAATTTGGCACTTCCCCCAATATATTTTATTTCCACAGTAATTCTTTTTGGTACAGTTGCTTTTTAATGGGGTTTCTCAGTAGGTACCCACATGAATATAAGTATTTATTATTATTATTATTATTATTTATTAACTACTACTATAATAATTTAATTATTTATTACCGGTATTTATACCCCACCCATCTGGCTACTACTACCACTACTACCAATATTATTACTATTATTACTATTGTTTTGTGCCCCCTTGGCTCAGCACCCTGTGCAGGGGAACTACAGAGAGCAGCATATGAAAAAGAGACAGGTGGCCTCACCCTCTTTTTTATCAGCCACACTCACTGTTTGTCCCAGCCCCACTGGTTTGCAGGACCTGGAAGGTTGACTGCAAGGGAGTGTTGTCCCTAGGCTGTAAAAGTTTATTCACTCTTTGATAAGAATTTTTTCCTGAGTAGGGGGCATCACTTGCTAAGAACCAGACAGGAAAACCAGCTATGTACAGAGACCTTACCTAAGTGGGCTGCTTGATGTGGGAGATTGTCAGGGCTGATATCAAAGTGTAGTTTAAAAGCGTCTGTGACCATAATAAACTGTCTGTCCATCCATCCCTCCATCCCTTCCGTGTTGCTTTCCCTATTGCTTTCCTTGAAGGGGCATTCAAGGAAGGGGGGGGGGATATACCTGTAGTTTTCCTGATTGGTGTACCACCAAGTTAACTGGGTTGAAAAACTTTTTACCATTAGGGTGTCTAAGTGTCCTACTTTACAGAGGGCAGTCCTCTAGGCAAAGGGTGCTTTATATACCTTGAACCTGGCCTGGTAGCAAATCGGCAGACAGTGCAGGTCTCTGAGCACAGATGTTATATGCTGACAAGGTCAGCAATCATGTTGCACCATTCTGGTCAATCACACTGGAAGGGACCATAAGATGTTGAGCATGGCCAAGGCAAGGCCAAGGAGGATAGTCCTCCAACATCCCCAGAGAGTCACAACAGTTTACAAATGATTCAGCTTAAGAACAAATAGAATGCTCAAAGAGAGAGAGAGAGAGAATATGCAAGGCAATATGCAAGGCTTGTCCTCTACATAGTCCTCTTCCCCAAAGACAGAAGGGAGCAGAGTACTGTAGCAAATACCTGGGGAATGCTTTTCCCTTTCGTTTGAGAAACATCAATGGCAGATTAGGATCTACTGATAGATCAATAAGTGTTTTGTTTTTTTTTTACTCCTAACATTAGCAAGTAAAACAGCAACTTAAAAATCAAACATACCCTGCATGGCAAATTGCTCCTTCTCTTTAAGCCTCAGTGTTTCTCACCTGTCAGATTTTATGTCCATCATTCCTGCCTCCCCCTGTGCTCCTGTAGAATATGATGTACCCACAGGTTTATCCACATGCTCGACAGTGAGGAGCACCAAGTGAGGGATGTCACCTCCTATCTGCTCTTGGCTTGCAGTTATATCTTGTACACCTGCCCCAAATGAGTATTACGTGGAGAAGATACACCCACTTGAAGAGCCGAATGCACCAGCGTACACTATGGGCCTTCGAACGCACTACTGGGTGAGCAGCCCAAACCCAGCACCCAACCAATACACCCTTCCACAGACACTGGGTCCCAAGCTGCCTGTCAAACCTGCAGCTCCCTGCCTCTCAATGGCATCCAGTGCCTCTGTGTGGGGCTACGCTAAAGACCTGGTGAGAGGGCCTGGCCCGGCAATGTATACCATACCTGAACCAGATGTTTACCTGTGCCACCAGCCATCCTACAGCATCTCCCAAAGGTTTGCTTCCTCCAGCAAGCACTATACGCCAGGACCCCCTGACTACAATGCGGAGCTGGTCACCGCAGACAAACCCAGAGCCCCACGGTTCAGTCTTGGGATTCGTCACTCTGAATATTCTCATGGCACGCCTCCAGTTTGTTTACTCAAAGAGTGAGGGTGGACTCACAGGCCACAGAGGTGACTTGCCCCTTTGGGTAGACCCACCTCCAAATAATCTCATTGTGACACAGTGTCAGGAAACAGGTGTAAATAGCTTGTTTCAGAGGGAGAGATTCTGATGAACTTTGAACACGTTTGGGCTTCAGGGTCAGGTAATGGGGGGGGGGCTAGACAGCTCTTGATTTAGGAAAGCCCTCCTTTGTGAGACAGGGGGTTTGCCTTGGTTCTTGCCAAAATCCTTTCACTGTTCTTCCTCCTTCCAGTGTTCATTACTAGTGTTTTATTTCTGTTTCTAAGGAACTGGCTAGCATAGGGTAAAGTGTTTCTTACCCCACCACTTAATTCGCTTTCTGTTACAGAAGATTATTGGGAAGAAGGCTAAGATGCTCTTTTTGCTTATATAATAAATAAAGTATTACCTTTTTTTTTTTTACAAAGCTCCATAAATATTTATTTTTCTTGCTACTGAGAATGAAATGCAACTGAGAATGAAATTTACACTGAGAATGAAATGCAAAATGAAAGACCTGTTTTTAATATTGTGTTTTACCAGTGTATATTGAAGAGCCTTCCAAAGAGTGAATTCATAGGGCATTCTATGTAACTTGCTTACATGTTACTTGCTTTGCGTAAGTAAATAAATAAATTCAATTTAGACCGCAGTTTTGGATTTTGTCAGCTTGGGATGACTAATGCACCTTCTAACACGCCTATCATCAAACCACATTCATTTTGCTCTCAATTGATAAATGTAGGCCACATTGATTATGTTCATGAGCTCTGTGCATACCTTCCCCCTCCATACCCAGGTGATTCAATGTATGAAAGGGAGAGTGAAACTGGGCTGCTTCGGTATCATTTTCTATCCTAACCATGCAACACTATTTCTGTTTTGCCACAGTTTGTCTCCTGCCAGCAAATATGTTATTTGTCTTGTTGTTTGCTGGTGGTGAAATTATGGCACTTAGCTCTCTCCTCCTAATAGGTTCTTAGCTATCTCCTAATCTAGATGAGCACCCCAAGCCAAAAATCACTTTCTTGGGAAGAAGACTCACTGAACTCACTCGCTTCGCAATAAGAATGCATAAGAACCAGGCTCTAAATCCCCCTTTTCAATGTATTATTTATCCTGTAAGTGGAATGTTTTACCACTATTCTATTCTATAAACCAGATGGGAACTAAGCTCCCATCCCTTTCTCTTGCTTGCTGCTCTTGTTTGCTGCTCTTGCTCCATGTATCATTTTTACAGCTCTTCCAACCAACTTTATCCAACTTCTTTGCAAGTGCATGAGTGAATTATTAACATTAATATTAATAATTCAATTTTTATATAACCTTTTATCTAAAGATTTCAGGGTGATGTACAACATTAGAAGCACATTACAAAACATAAATGATAAAACATAATAAAAACATAGTAAGAAGCATACTGACAAACAGTCTAATAGTAAAAGAACCGTAACAGTCCTTTCTTGCACTTCCACAGGCCATAGATTATTTACTAGCCATAGACTTGGGTAAAGAGGAATGTTTTTGCCTGATGTCTAAATACATGCAATGATGATGCTGTGCTATGAATTTACTTCTACACCACTTTGTTCGCTACCCAGGAACAGAACCACATTTTAAATAAAACATGGAGCCAAGGAAATGAACTCAAGTCCAGCATCCAGGAGGGACTCAATGTTTATTGTAGCTATTGCAATAGGGCAGAGCTCAACTTAACGTGGTTGTTCTAGCCAAACCACCACGTAAGAAGAAGGTCTGCCATGAGGAGAATTAGAACAAGGCTTATAAAGGCAGCACACAAAGAGCCATAAAAAACATCTAAACATTCTTAAAACAAACATCCTTCTACATACGACAGGAAAGGTTACAGGCCATGAGAAGTAAAGCACACATGGCTCCTTATTGGTATCCTCACCCCCACAATCACCTTGGAGTGGCCTAAATGTGCCCAGGCCATTGGTCTCAAATGTCCCACTTCTGTCACCATTGCCCTGGCAACCAGGTCTTCATCAGTATTGTTTACATTCCAGTCCCTATTTCACTTCCCTTCATCCCTGAGCCATCTCAAAAAGTTTCAAGAAGATACTTGGATTTACACTTTGATGCTAATGAGAACAACCAGTGCTTTTTCTATAAAAATAAGTACATGTACTCACCATGAAGTTGTTACAGTAAGTGCCACACTTTTTAACTACAAAAAAAACTGCATTTAACTACAGGTACTGCATATCCTTGAGTAACCCCTGAAAAAAAAGAACTGAGAACAACATCCTTAATGACCATTTGTACCACTTTCAGGGTAGATAGGGTTTCTTGTTTATGGCCTAGAGAGCATAAGGTTGTAAAATGCAGGCCCACATGAACCTCACACAGAAAACAAATATTTCCCTTTCTGCATTCTATCCAAGAGATGAAATGCAGTTATATATATACATCTTGGGTCTCTAATTCTTATATTAGCACCAGGTGAGCTTCTCTGTGGGAGAGCATTCCATAATCAGGAACCCACCATAGAAAAGGCCCATTCTCTTGTTGCCACCCTCCAAATCTTTCTGGGAGGAGTGGCATAGAGAAGGGCCTCAGAGTCTAGAACAGTGCAGGTCTGGATCGGTTTGTATGGGGAGAAGTGGCCCTTAAGGGTCCTGAGACATGTAAGGCATTATAGGTCAACATTAGCACTTTGAATTGGGCCCGGAAACTAATCGGTAGCCAGTGCAATTGTGCCAGGAGTTATATGCTCAAACTGTCTTGTTCTGGTGAGCAATCTGGCCATTGCACCAGCTGAAGTTTCCAAACCGTCTTCAAAGACATCCTCACGTATAACATGTTGCAGTAAATCAACCTAGAGGGTACCAGAGTATAGGCCACAGAAGTGAGGCTATCCCTGTACAGATAGGGGCATAGCTGGGCCATGAACTGAAGCTGGCAGAAGGCTCTCTGTGCTACTGAGGCCACCTGGGCCTCTTGGGACAGTAGCGGATCCAGGATCTGCAACTCCTTCAAGACCATGCAATCTTCCACCTATCTGGTCTAGGGAACCACTCACTGCCTCTGTCTTATCTGAATTGATATTTGAGCTGTTAATGCAAAATCACGCAAGTAAGCCAAAATGAACGTTACAAAAGCCAAATATATCCGAAATAGCTTCTTTCAGGTCGAAATGCATAGAAAACACACCAACAAGGTTCCATCGTGTTCATTTCCAAAGTTAGCTGTATTTGAGCTGTTAATGCAAAATCACGCAAGTAAGCCATACTGAACGCTACAAAAGCCAAATACATCCGAAATAGCTTCTTTCAGGTCGAAATGCATAGAAAACACACCAACAAGGTTCCATCGCGTTCATTTCCAAAGTTAGCTGTATTTGAGCTGTTAATGCAAAATCACGCAAGTAAGCCAAACTGAACGTTAGAAAAGCCAAATACATCCGAACTAGCTTCTTTCAGGTCGAAATGCATAGAAAACACACCAACAAGGTTCCATCGTGTTCATTTCCAAAGTTAGCTGTATTTGAGCTGTTAATGCAAAATCACGCAAGTAAGCCAAACTGAACGTTAGAAAAGCCAAATACATCCGAAATAGCTTCTTTCAGGTCGAAATGCATAGAAAACACACTAACAAGTTTCCATCGTGTTCATTTCCAAAGTTATCTGTATTTGAGCTGTTAATGCAAAATCACGCAAGTAAGCCAAACTGAACGTTACAAAAGCTAAGTACATCCCAATTAGCTTCTTTCAGGTCGAAATGCATAGAAAACACACCAACAAGTTTCCATCCTGTTCATTTCCAAAGTTAGCTGTATTTGAGCTGTTAATGCAAAATCACGCAAGTAAACCAAACTGAACGTTAGAAAAGCTAAGTACATCCCAATTAGCTTCTTTCAGGTCGAAATGCATAGAAAACACACCAACAAGGTTCCATCGTGTTCATTTCCAAAGTTAGCTGTATTTGAGCTGTTAATGCAAAATCACGCAAGTAAGCCAAACTGAACGCTACAAAAGCCAAATACATCCGAACTAGCTTCTTTCAGGTCGAAATGCATAGAAAACACACCAACAAGGTTCCATCGTGTTCATTTCCAAAGTTAGCTGTATTTGAGCTGTTAATGCAAAATCACGCAAGTAAGCCAAACTGAACGTTAGAAAAGCCAAATACATCCGAACTAGCTTCTTTCAGGTCGAAATGCATAGAAAACACACCAACAAGGTTCCATCGTGTTCATTTCCAAAGTTAGCTGTATTTGAGCTGTTAATGCAAAATCACGCAAGTAAGCCAAACTGAACGTTACAAAAGCCAAATACATCCGAAATAGCTTCTTTCAGGTCGAAATGCATAGAAAACACACCAACAAGGTTCCATCGTGTTCATTTCCAAAGTTAGCTGTATTTGAGCTGTTAATGCAAAATCACGCAAGTAAGCCAAACTGAACGTTAGAAAAGCCAAATACATCCGAACTAGCTTCTTTCAGGTCGAAATGCATAGAAAACACACCAACAAGGTTCCATCGTGTTCATTTCCAAAGTTAGCTGTATTTGAGCTGTTAATGCAAAATCACGCAAGTAAGCCAAACTGAACGTTACAAAAGCCAAATACATCCGAAATAGCTTCTTTCAGGTCGAAATGCATAGAAAACACACCAACAAGGTTCCATCGTGTTCATTTCCAAAGTTAGGTGTATTTGAGCTGTTAATGCAAAATCACGCAAGTAAGCCAAACTGAACGTTACAAAAGCCAAATACATCCGAAATAGCTTCTTTCAGGTCGAAATGCATAGAAAACACACCAACAAGGTTCCATCGTGTTCATTTCAAAAGTTAGGTGTATTTGAGCTGTTAATGCAAAATCACGCAAGTAAGCCAAACTGAACGTTAGAAAAGCCAAATACATCCGAACTAGCTTCTTTCAGGTCGAAATGCATAGAAAACACACCAACAAGGTTCCATCGTGTTCATTTCCAAAGTTAGCTGTATTTGAGCTGTTAATGCAAAATCACGCAAGTAAGCCAAACTGAACGTTAGAAAAGCCAAATACATCCGAAATAGCTTCTTTCAGGTCGAAAACACACCAACAAGGTTCCATCGTGTTCATTTCCAAAGTTAGGTGTATTTGAGCTGTTAATGCAAAATCACGCAAGTAAGCCAAACTGAACGTTACAAAAGCCAAATACATCCGAAATAGCTTCTTTCAGGTCGAAATGCATAGAAAACACACCAACAAGGTTCCATCGTGTTCATTTCCAAAGTTAGCTGTATTTGAGCTGTTTATGCAAAATCACGCAAGTAAGCCAAACTGAACGTTACAAAAGCCAAATACATCCGAAATAGCTTCTTTCAGGTCGAAATGCATAGAAAACACACCAACAAGGTTCCATCGTGTTCATTTCAAAAGTTAGGTGTATTTGAGCTGTTAATGCAAAATCACGCAAGTAAGCCAAACTGAACGTTAGAAAAGCCAAATACATCCGAACTAGCTTCTTTCAGGTCGAAATGCATAGAAAACACACCAACAAGGTTCCATCGTGTTCATTTCCAAAGTTAGCTGTATTTGAGCTGTTAATGCAAAATCACGCAAGTAAGCCAAACTGAACGTTAGAAAAGCCAAATACATCCGAACTAGCTTCTTTCAGGTCGAAATGCATAGAAAACACACCAACAAGGTTCCATCGTGTTCATTTCCAAAGTTAGCTGTATTTGAGCTGTTAATGCAAAATCACGCAAGTAAGCCAAACTGAACGTTACAAAAGCCAAATACATCCGAAATAGCTTCTTTCAGGTCGAAATGCATAGAAAACACACCAACAAGGTTCCATCGTGTTCATTTCCAAAGTTAGCTGTATTTGAGCTGTTAATGCAAAATCACGCAAGTAAGCCAAACTGAACGTTACAAAAGCCAAATACATCCGAAATAGCTTCTTTCAGGTCGAAATGCATAGAAAACACACCAACAAGGTTCCATCGTGTTCTTTTCCAAAGTTAGCTGTATTTGAGCTGTTAATGCAAAATCACGCAAGTAAGCCAAACTGAACGCTACAAAAGCCAAATACATCCGAAATAGCTTCTTTCAGGTCGAAATGCATAGAAAACACACCAACAAGGTTCCATCGCGTTCATTTCCAAAGTTAGCTGTATTTGAGCTGTTAATGCAAAATCACGCAAGTAAGCCAAACTGAACGTTACAAAAGCCAAATACATCCGAAATAGCTTCTTTCAGGTCGAAATGCATAGAAAACACACCAACAAGGTTCCATCGTGTTCATTTCCAAAGTTAGCTGTATTTGAGCTGTTAATGCAAAATCACGCAAGTAAGCCAAACTGAACGTTAGAAAAGCTAAGTACATTCCAATTAGCTTCTTTCAGGTCGAAATGCATAGAAAACACACCAACAAGGTTCCATCGTGTTCATTTCCAAAGTTAGCTGTATTTGAGCTGTTAATGCAAAATCACGCAAGTAAGCCAAACTGAACGTTAGAAAAGCCAAATACATCCGAACTAGCTTCTTTCAGGTCGAAATGCATAGAAAACACACCAACAAGGTTCCATCGTGTTCATTTCCAAAGTTAGCTGTATTTGAGCTGTTAATGCAAAATCACGCAAGTAAGCCAAACTGAACGCTACAAAAGCCAAATACATCCGAAATAGCTTCTTTCAGGTCGAAATGCATAGAAAACACACCAACAAGGTTCCATCGTGTTCATTTCCAAAGTTAGGTGTATTTGAGCTGTTAATGCAAAATCACGCAAGTAAGCCAAACTGAACGTTACAAAAGCCAAATACATCCGAAATAGCTTCTTTCAGGTCGAAAAGCATAGAAAACACACCAACAAGGTTCCATCGTGTTCATTTCCAAAGTTAGCTGTATTTGAGCTGTTAATGCAAAATCACGCAAGTAAGCCATACTGAACGCTACAAAAGCCAAATACATCCGAAATAGCTTCTTTCAGGTCTAAATGCATAGAAAACACACCAACAAGGTTCCATCGCGTTCATTTCCAAAGTTAGCTGTATTTGAGCTGTTAATGCAAAATCACGCAAGTAAGCCAAACTGAACGTTACAAAAGCCAAATACATCCGAAATAGCTTCTTTCAGGTCGAAATGCATAGAAAACACACCAACAAGGTTCCATCGTGTTCATTTCCATAGTTAGCTGTATTTGAGCTGTTAATGCAAAATCACGCAAGTAAGCCAAACTGAACGTTAGAAGAGCTAAGTACATTCCAATTAGCTTCTTTCAGGTCGAAATGCATAGAAAACACACCAAAAAGGTTCCATCGTGTTCATTTCCAAAGTTAGGTGTATTTCAGCTGTTAATGCAAAATCACGCAAGTAAGCCAAACTCAACGTTAGAAAAGCCAAATACATCCGAACTAGCTTCTATCAGGTCGAAAACACACCAACAAGGTTCCATCGTGTTCATTTCCAAAGTTAGGTGTATTTGAGCTGTTAATGCAAAATCACGCAAGTAAGCCAAACTGAACGTTAGAAAAGCCAAATACATCCGAAATAGCTTCTTTCAGGTCGAAAACACACCAACAAGGTTCCATCGTGTTCATTTCCAAAGTTAGGTGTATTTGAGCTGTTAATGCAAAATCACGCAAGTAAGCCAAACTGAACGTTACAAAAGCCAAATACATCCGAAATAGATTCTTTCAGGTCGAAATGCATAGAAAACACACCAACAAGGTTCCATCGTGTTCATTTCCAAAGTTAGCTGTATTTGAGCTGTTTATGCAAAATCACGCAAGTAAGCCAAACTGAACGTTACAACAGCCAAATACATCCGAAATAGCTTCTTTCAGGTCGAAATGCATAGAAAACACACCAACAAGGTTCCATCGTGTTCATTTCAAAAGTTAGGTGTATTTGAGCTGTTAATGCAAAATCACGCAAGTAAGCCAAACTGAACGTTAGAAAAGCCAAATACATCCGAACTAGCTTCTTTCAGGTCGAAATGCATAGAAAACACACCAACAAGGTTCCATCGTGTTCATTTCCAAAGTTAGCTGTATTTGAGCTGTTAATGCAAAATCACGCAAGTAAGCCAAACTGAACGTTAGAAAAGCCAAATACATCCGAACTAGCTTCTTTCAGGTCGAAATGCATAGAAAACACACCAACAAGGTTCCATCGTGTTCATTTCCAAAGTTAGCTGTATTTGAGCTGTTAATGCAAAATCACGCAAGTAAGCCAAACTGAACGTTAGAAAAGCCAAATACATCCGAAATAGCTTCTTTCAGGTCGAAATGCATAAAAAACACACCAACAAGGTTCCATCGTGTTCATTTCCAAAGTTAGGTGTATTTGAGCTGTTAATGCAAAATCACGCAAGTAAGCCAAACTGAACGTTACAAAAGCCTAATACATCCGAAATAGCTTCTTTCAGGTCGAAATGCATAGAAAACACACCAACAAGGTTCCATCGTGTTCATTTCCAAAGTTAGCTGTATTTGAGCTGTTAATGCAAAATCACGCAAGTAAGCCAAACTGAACGCTACAAAAGCCAAATACATCCGAAATAGCTTCTTTCAGGTCGAAATGCATAGAAAACACACCAACAAGGTTCCATCGCGTTCATTTCCAAAGTTAGCTGTATTTGAGCTGTTAATGCAAAATCACGCAAGTAAGCCAAACTGAACGTTACAAAAGCCAAATACATCCGAAATAGCTTCTTTCAGGTCGAAATGCATAGAAAACACACCAACAAGGTTCCATCGTGTTCATTTCCAAAGTTAGCTGTATTTGAGCTGTTAATGCAAAATCACGCAAGTAAGCCAAACTGAACGTTAGAAAAGCTAAGTACATTCCAATTAGCTTCTTTCAGGTCGAAATACATAGAAAACACACCAACAAGGTTCCATCGCGTTCATTTCCAAAGTTAGCTGTATTTGAGCTGTTAATGCAAAATCACGCAAGTAAGCCAAACTGAACGCTACAAAAGCCAAATACATCCGAAATAGCTTCTTTCAGGTCGAAATGCATAGAAAACACACCAACAAGGTTCCATCGTGTTCATTTCCAAAGTTAGCTGTATTTGAGCTGTTAATGCAAAATCACGCAAGTAAGCCAAACTGAACGTTAGAAAAGCCAAATACATCCGAACTAGCTTCTTTCAGGTCGAAATGCATAGAAAACACACCAACAAGGTTCCATCGTGTTCATTTCCAAAGTTAGCTGTATTTGAGCTGTTAATGCAAAATCACGCAAGTAAGCCAAACTGAACGTTACAAAAGCCAAATACATCCGAAATAGCTTCTTTCAGGTCGAAATGCATAGAAAACACACCAACAAGGTTCCATCGTGTTCATTTCCAAAGTTAGCTGTATTTGAGCTGTTAATGCAAAATCACGCAAGTAAGCCAAACTGAACGTTACAAAAGCCAAATACATCCGAAATAGCTTCTTTCAGGTCGAAATGCATAGAAAACACACTAACAAGGTTCCATCGTGTTCATTTCCAAAGTTAGCTGTATTTGAGCTGTTAATGCAAAATCACGCAAGTAAGCCAAACTGAACGTTACAAAAGCCAAATACATCCGAAATAGCTTCTTTCAGGTCGAAAAGCATAGAAAACACACCAACAAGGTTCCATCGTGTTCATTTCCAAAGTTAGCTGTATTTGAGCTGTTAATGCAAAATCACGCAAGTAAGCCATACTGAACGCTACAAAAGCCAAATACATCCGAAATAGCTTCTTTCAGGTCTAAATGCATAGAAAACACACCAACAAGGTTCCATCGCGTTCATTTCCAAAGTTAGCTGTATTTGAGCTGTTAATGCAAAATCACGCAAGTAAGCCAAACTGAACGTTACAAAAGCTAAGTACATTCCAATTAGCTTCTTTCAGGTCGAAATGCAGAGAAAACACACCAAAAAGGTTCCATCGTGTTCATTTCAAAAGTTAGGTGTATTTGAGCTGTTAATGCAAAATCACGCAAGTAAGCCAAACTGAACGTTAGAAAAGCCAAATACATCCGAACTAGCTTCTTTCAGGTCGAAATGCATAGAAAACACACCAACAAGGTTCCATCGTGTTCATTTCCAAAGTTAGCTGTATTTGAGCTGTTATTGCAAAATCACGCAAGTAAGCCAAACTGAACGTTACAAAAGCCAAATACATCCGAAATAGCTTCTTTCAGGTCGAAATGCATAGAAAACACACCAACAAGGTTCCATCGTGTTCATTTCCAAAGTTAGGTGTATTTGAGCTGTTAATGCAAAATCACGCAAGTAAGCCAAACTGAACGTTACAAAAGCCAAATACATCCGAAATAGCTTCTTTCAGGTCGAAATGCATAGAAAACACACCAACAAGGGTCCATCGTGTTCATTTCCAAAGTTAGCTGTATTTGAGCTGTTAATGCAAAATCACGCAAGTAAGCCAAACTGAACGCTACAAAAGCCAAATACATCCGAAATAGCTTCTTTCAGGTCGAAATGCAGAGAAAACACACCAACAAGGTTCCATCGCGTTCATTTCCAAAGTTAGCTGTATTTGAGCTGTTAATGCAAAATCACGCAAGTAAGCCAAACTGAACGTTACAAAAGCCAAATACATCCGAAATAGCTTCTTTCAGGTCGAAATGCATAGAAAACACACCAACAAGGTTCCATCGTGTTCATTTCCAAAGTTAGCTGTATTTGAGCTGTTAATGCAAAATCACGCAAGTAAGCCAAACTGAACGTTAGAAAAGCTAAGTACATTCCAATTAGCTTCTTTCAGGTCGAAATGCATAGAAAACACACCAACAAGGTTCCATCGTGTTCATTTCCAAAGTTAGGTGTATTTGAGCTGTTAATGCAATATCACGCAAGTAAGCCAAACTGAACGTTAGAAAAGCCAAATACATCCGAACTAGCTTCATTCAGGTCGAAATGCATAGAAAACACACCAACAAGGTTCCATCGTGTTCATTTCCAAAGTTAGCTGTATTTGAGCTGTTAATGCAAAATCACGCAAGTAAGCCAAACTGAACGCTACAAAAGCCAAATACATCCGAAATAGATTCTTTCAGGTCGAAATGCATAGAAAACACACCAACAAGGTTCCATCGTGTTCATTTCCAAAGTTAGCTGTATTTGAGCTGTTAATGCAAAATCACGCAAGTAAGCCAAACTGAACGTTACAAAAGCCAAATACATCCGAAATAGCTTCTTTCAGGTCGAAATGCATAGAAAACACACCAACAAGGTTCCATCGTGTTCATTTCCAAAGTTAGCTGTATTTGAGCTGTTAATGCAAAATCACGCAAGTAAGCCAAACTTTACGTTACAAAAGCCAAATACATCCGAAATAGCTTCTTTCAGGTCGAAATGCATAGAAAACACACTCACAAGGTTCCATCGTGTTCATTTCCAAAGTTAGCTGTATTTGAGCTGTTAATGCAAAATCACGCAAGTAAGCCAAACTGAACGCTACAAAAGCCAAATACATCCGAAATAGCTTCTTTCAGGTCGAAATGCATAGAAAACACACCAACAAGGTTCCATCGTGTTCATTTCCAAAGTTAGGTGTATTTGAGCTGTTAATGCAAAATCACGCAAGTAAGCCAAACTGAACGTTACAAAAGCCAAATACATCCGAAATAGCTTCTTTCAGGTCGAAAAGCATGGAAAACACACCAACAAGGTTCCATCGTGTTCATTTCCAAAGTTAGCTGTATTTGAGCTGTTAATGCAAAATCACGCAAGTAAGCCATACTGAACGCTACAAAAGCCAAATACATCCGAAATAGCTTCTTTCAGGTCGAAATGCATAGAAAACACACCAACAAGGTTCCATCGCGTTCATTTCCAAAGTTAGCTGTTTTTGAGCTGTTAATGCAAAATCACGCAAGTAAGCCAAACTGAACGTTACAAAAGCCAAATACATCCGAAATAGCTTCTTTCAGGTCGAAATGCATAGAAAACACACCAACAAGGTTCCATCGTGTTCATTTCCATAGTTAGCTGTATTTGAGCTGTTAATGCAAAATCACGCAAGTAAGCCAAACTGAACGTTAGAAAAGCTAAGTACATTCCAATTAGCTTCTTTCAGGTCGAAATGCATAGAAAACACACCAACAAGGTTCCATCGTGTTCATTTCCAAAGTTAGGTGTATTTGAGCTGTTAATGCAATATCACGCAAGTAAGCCAAACTGAACGTTAGAAAAGCCAAATACATCCGAACTAGCTTCATTCAGGTCGAAATGCATAGAAAACACACCAACAAGGTTCCATCGTGTTCATTTCCAAAGTTAGCTGTATTTGAGCTGTTAATGCAAAATCACGCAAGTAAGCCAAACTGAACGCTACAAAAGCCAAATACATCCCAAATAGATTCTTTCAGGTCGAAATGCATAGAAAACACACCAACAAGGTTCCATCGTGTTCATTTCCAAAGTTAGGTGTATTTGAGCTATTAATACAAAATCACGCAAGTAAGCCAAACTGAACGTTACAAAAGCCAAATACATCCGAAATAGCTTCTTTCAGGTCGAAATGCATAGAAAACACACCAACAAGGTTCCATCGTGTTCATTTCCAAAGTTAGCTGTATTTGAGCTGTTAATGCAAAATCACGCAAGTAAGCCAAACTGAACGTTACAAAAGCCAAATACATCCGAAATAGCTTCTTTCAGGTCGAAATGCATAGAAAACACACCAACAAGGTTCCATCGTGTTCATTTCCAAAGTTAGCTGTATTTGAGCTGTTAATGCAAAATCACGCAAGTAAGCCAAACTTTACGTTACAAAAGCCAAATACATCCGAAATAGCTTCTTTCAGGTCGAAATGCATAGAAAACACACTAACAAGGTTCCATCGTGTTCATTTCCAAAGTTAGCTGTATTTGAGCTGTTAATGCAAAATCACGCAAGTAAGCCAAACTGAACGCTACAAAAGCCAAATACATCCGAAATAGCTTCTTTCAGGTCGAAATGCATAGAAAACACACCAACAAGGTTCCATCGTGTTCATTTCCAAAGTTAGGTGTATTTGAGCTGTTAATGCAAAATCACGCAAGTAAGCCAAACTGAACGTTACAAAAGCCAAATACATCCGAAATAGCTTCTTTCAGGTCGAAAAGCATGGAAAACACACCAACAAGGTTCCATCGTGTTCATTTCCAAAGTTAGCTGTATTTGAGCTGTTAATGCAAAATCACGCAAGTAAGCCATACTGAACGCTACAAAAGCCAAATACATCCGAAATAGCTTATTTCAGGTCGAAATGCATAGAAAACACACCAACAAGGTTCCATCGCGTTCATTTCCAAAGTTAGCTGTATTTGAGCTGTTAATGCAAAATGACGCAAGTAAGCCAAACTGAACGTTACAAAAGCCAAATACATCCGAAATAGCTTCTTTCAGGTCAAAATGCATAGAAAACACACCAACAAGGTTCCATCGTGTTCATTTCCAAAGTTAGCTGTATTTGAGCTGTTAATGCAAAATCACGCAAGTAAGCCATACTGAACGCTACAAAAGCCAAATACATCCGAACTAGCTTCTTTCAGGTCGAAATGCATAGAAAACACACCAACAAGGTTCCATCGCGTTCATTTCCAAAGTTAGCTGTATTTGAGCTGTTAATGCAAAATGACGCAAGTAAGCCAAACTGAACGTTACAAAAGCCAAATACATCCGAAATAGCTTCTTTCAGGTCGAAATGCATAGAAAACACACCAACAAGGTTCCATCGTGTTCATTTCCAAAGTTAGCTGTATTTGAGCTGTTAATGCAAAATCACGCAAGTAAGCCAAACTGAACGTTACAAAAGCCAAATACATCCGAAATAGCTTCTTTCAGGTCGAAATGCATAGAAAACACACCAACAAGGTTCCATCGTGTTCATTTCCAAAGTTAGCTGTATTTGAGCTGTTAATGCAAAATCACGCAAGTAAGCCAAACTTTACGTTACAAAAGCCAAATACATCCGAAATAGCTTCTTTCAGGTCGAAATGCATAGAAAACACACTAACAAGGTTCCATCGTGTTCATTTCCAAAGTTAGCTGTATTTGAGCTGTTAATGCAAAATCACGCAAGTAAGCCAAACTGAACGCTACAAAAGCCAAATACATCCGAAATAGCTTCTTTCAGGTCGAAATGCATAGAAAACACACCAACAAGGTTCCATCGTGTTCATTTCCAAAGTTAGGTGTATTTGAGCTGTTAATGCAAAATCACGCAAGTAAGCCAAACTGAACGTTACAAAAGCCAAATACATCCGAAATAGCTTCTTTCAGGTCGAAAAGCATGGAAAACACACCAACAAGGTTCCATCGTGTTCATTTCCAAAGTTAGCTGTATTTGAGCTGTTAATGCAAAATCACGCAAGTAAGCCATACTGAACGCTACAAAAGCCAAATACATCCGAAATAGCTTCTTTCAGGTCGAAATGCATAGAAAACACACCAACAAGGTTCCATCGCGTTCATTTCCAAAGTTAGCTGTATTTGATCTGTTAATGCAAAATGACGCAAGTAAGCCAAACTGAACGTTACAAAAGCCAAATACATCCGAAATAGCTTCTTTCAGGTCGAAATGCATAGAAAACACACCAACAAGGTTCCATCGTGTTCATTTCCATAGTTAGCTGTATTTGAGCTGTTAATGCAAAATCACGCAAGTAAGCCAAACTGAACGTTAGAAAAGCTAAGTACATTCCAATTAGCTTCTTTCAGGTCGAAATGCATAGAAAACACACCAAAAAGGTTCCATCGTGTTCATTTCCAAAGTTAGGTGTATTTGAGCTGTTAATGCAAAATCACGCAAGTAAGCCAAACTCAACGTTAGAAACGCCAAATACATCCGAACTAGCTTCTTTCAGGTCGAAAACACACCAACAAGGTTCCATCGTGTTCATTTCCAAAGTTAGCTGTATTTGAGCTGTTAATGCAAAATCACGCAAGTAAGCCAAACTGAACGCTACAAAAGCCAAATACATCCGAAATAGATTCTTTCAGGTCGAAATGCATAGAAAACACACCAACAAGGTTCCATCGTGTTCATTTCCAAAGTTAGGTGTATTTGAGCTATTAATACAAAATCACGCAAGTAAGCCAAACTGAACGTTACAAAAGCCAAATACATCCGAAATAGCTTCTTTCAGGTCGAAATGCATAGAAAACACACCAACAAGGTTCCATCGTGTTCATTTCCAAAGTTAGCTGTATTTGAGCTGTTAATGCAAAATCACGCAAGTAAGCCAAACTGAACGTTACAAAAGCCAAATACATCCGAAATAGCTTCTTTCAGGTCGAAATGCATAGAAAACACACCAACAAGGTTCCATCGTGTTCATTTCCAAAGTTAGCTGTATTTGAGCTGTTAATGCAAAATCACGCAAGTAAGCCAAACTTTACGTTACAAAAGCCAAATACATCCGAAATAGCTTCTTTCAGGTCGAAATGCATAGAAAACACACTAACAAGGTTCCATCGTGTTCATTTCCAAAGTTAGCTGTATTTGAGCTGTTAATGCAAAATCACGCAAGTAAGCCAAACTGAACGCTACAAAAGCCAAATACATCCGAAATAGCTTCTTTCAGGTCGAAATGCATAGAAAACACACCAACAAGGTTCCATCGTGTTCATTTCCAAAGTTAGGTGTATTTGAGCTGTTAATGCAAAATCACGCAAGTAAGCCAAACTGAACGTTACAAAAGCCAAATACATCCGAAATAGCTTCTTTCAGGTCGAAAAGCATGGAAAACACACCAACAAGGTTCCATCGTGTTCATTTCCAAAGTTAGCTGTATTTGAGCTGTTAATGCAAAATCACGCAAGTAAGCCATACTGAACGCTACAAAAGCCAAATACATCCGAAATAGCTTCTTTCAGGTCGAAATGCATAGAAAACACACCAACAAGGTTCCATCGCGTTCATTTCCAAAGTTAGCTGTATTTGAGCTGTTAATGCAAAATGACGCAAGTAAGCCAAACTGAACGTTACAAAAGCCAAATACATCCGAAATAGCTTCTTTCAGGTCGAAATGCATAGAAAACACACCAACAAGGTTCCATCGTGTTCATTTCCAAAGTTAGCTGTATTTGAGCTGTTAATGCAAAATCACGCAAGTAAGCCAAACTGAACGTTACAAAAGCCAAATACATCCGAAATAGCTTCTTTCAGGTCGAAATGCATAGAAAACACACCAACAAGGTTCCATCGTGTTCATTTCCAAAGTTAGCTGTATTTGAGCTGTTAATGCAAAATCACGCAAGTAAGCCATACTGAACGCTACAAAAGCCAAATACATCCGAAATAGCTTCTTTCAGGTCGAAATGCATAGAAAACACACCAACAAGGTTCCATCGCGTTCATTTCCAAAGTTAGCTGTATTTGAGCTGTTAATGCAAAATGACGCAAGTAAGCCAAACTGAACGTTACAAAAGCCAAATACATCCGAAATAGCTTCTTTCAGGTCGAAATGCATAGAAAACACACCAACAAGGTTCCATCGTGTTCATTTCCAAAGTTAGCTGTATTTGAGCTGTTAATGCAAAATCACGCAAGTAAGCCAAACTGAACGTTACAAAAGCCAAATACATCCGAAATAGCTTCTTTCAGGTCGAAATGCATAGAAAACACACCAACAAGGTTCCATCGTGTTCATTTCCAAAGTTAGCTGTATTTGAGCTGTTAATGCAAAATCACGCAAGTAAGCCAAACTTTACGTTACAAAAGCCAAATACATCCGAAATAGCTTCTTTCAGGTCGAAATGCATAGAAAACACACTAACAAGGTTCCATCGTGTTCATTTCCAAAGTTAGCTGTATTTGAGCTGTTAATGCAAAATCACGCAAGTAAGCCAAACTGAACGCTACAAAAGCCAAATACATCCGAAATAGCTTCTTTCAGGTCGAAATGCATAGAAAACACACCAACAAGGTTCCATCGTGTTCATTTCCAAAGTTAGGTGTATTTGAGCTGTTAATGCAAAATCACGCAAGTAAGCCAAACTGAACGTTACAAAAGCCAAATACATCCGAAATAGCTTCTTTCAGGTCGAAAAGCATGGAAAACACACCAACAAGGTTCCATCGTGTTCATTTCCAAAGTTAGCTGTATTTGAGCTGTTAATGCAAAATCACGCAAGTAAGCCATACTGAACGCTACAAAAGCCAAATACATCCGAAATAGCTTCTTTCAGGTCGAAATGCATAGAAAACACACCAACAAGGTTCCATCGCGTTCATTTCCAAAGTTAGCTGTATTTGAGCTGTTAATGCAAAATGACGCAAGTAAGCCAAACTGAACGTTACAAAAGCCAAATACATCCGAAATAGCTTCTTTCAGGTCGAAATGCATAGAAAACACACCAACAAGGTTCCATCGTGTTCATTTCCATAGTTAGCTGTATTTGAGCTGTTAATGCAAAATCACGCAAGTAAGCCAAACTGAACGTTAGAAAAGCTAAGTACATTCCAATTAGCTTCTTTCAGGTCGAAATGCATAGAAAACACACCAAAAAGGTTCCATCGTGTTCATTTCCAAAGTTAGGTGTATTTGAGCTGTTAATGCAAAATCACGCAAGTAAGCCAAACTCAACGTTAGAAAAGCCAAATACATCCGAACTAGCTTCTTTCAGGTCGAAAACACACCAACAAGGTTCCATCGTGTTCATTTCCAAAGTTAGGTGTATTTGAGCTGTTAATGCAAAATCACGCAAGTAAGCCAAACTGAACGTTACAAAAGCCAAATACATCCGAAATAGCTTCTTTCAGGTCGAAATGCATAGAAAACACACCAACAAGGTTCCATCGTGTTCATTTCAAAAGTTAGGTGTATTTGAGCTGTTAATGCAAAATCACGCAAGTAAGCCAAACTGAACGTTAGAAAAGCCAAATACATCCGAACTAGCTTCTTTCAGGTCGAAATGCATAGAAAACACACCAACAAGGTTCCATCGTGTTCATTTCCAAAGTTAGCTGTATTTGAGCTGTTAATGCAAAATCACGCAAGTAAGCCAAACTGAACGTTACAAAAGCCAAATACATCCGAAATAGCTTCTTTCAGGTCGAAATGCATAGAAAACACACCAACAAGGTTCCATCGTGTTCATTTCCAAAGTTAGGTGTATTTGAGCTGTTAATGCAAAATCACGCAAGTAAGCCAAACTGAACGTTACAAAAGCCAAATACATCCGAAATAGCTTCTTTCAGGTCGAAATGCATAGAAAACACACCAACAAGGTTCCATCGTGTTCATTTCCAAAGTTAGCTGTATTTGAGCTGTTAATGCAAAATCACGCAAGTAAGGCAAACTGAACGCTACAAAAGCCAAATACATCCGAAATAGCTTCTTTCAGGTCGAAATGCATAGAAAACACACCAACAAGGTTCCATCGCGTTCATTTCCAAAGTTAGCTGTATTTGAGCTGTTAATGCAAAATCACGCAAGTAAGCCAAACTGAACGTTACAAAAGCCAAATACATCCGAAATAGCTTCTTTCAGGTCGAAATGCATAGAAAACACACCAACAAGTTTCCATCGTGTTCATTTCCAAAGTTAGCTGTATTTGAGCTGTTAATGCAAAATCACGCAAGTAAGCCAAACTGAACGTTAGAATTGCTAAGTACATTCCAATTAGCTTCTTTCAGGTCGAAATGCATAGAAAACACACCAACAAGGTTCCATCGTGTTCATTTCCAAAGTTAGGTGTATTTGAGCTGTTAATGCAATATCACGCAAGTAAGCCAAACTGAACGTTAGAAAAGCCAAATACATCCGAACTAGCTTCTTTCAGGTCGAAATGCATAGAAAACACACCAACAAGGTTCCATCGTGTTCATTTCCAAAGTTAGCTGTATTTGAGCTGTTAATGCAAAATCACGCAAGTAAGCCAAACTGAACGCTACAAAAGCCAAATACATCCGAAATAGATTCTTTCAGGTCGAAATGCATAGAAAACACACCAACAAGGTTCCATCGTGTTCATTTTCAAAGTTAGCTGTATTTGAGCTGTTAATGCAAAATCACGCAAGTAAGCCAAACTGAACGTTACAAAAGCCAAATACATCCGAAATAGCTTCTTTCAGGTCGAAATGCATAGAAAACACACCAACAAGGTTCCATCGTGTTCATTTCCAAAGTTAGCTGTATTTGAGCTGTTCATGCAAAATCACGCAAGTAAGCCAAACTGAACGTTAGAAAAGCTAAGTACATTCCAATTAGCTTCATTCAGCTCGAAATGCATAGAAAACACACCAACAAGGTTCCATCGTGTTCATTTCCAAAGTTAGGTGTATTTGAGCTGTTAATGCAAAATCACGCAAGTAAGCCAAACTCAACGTTAGAAAAGCCAAATACATCCGAACTAGCTTCTTTCAGGTCGAAATGCATAGAAAACACACCAACAAGGTTCCATCGTGTTCATTTCCAAAGTTAGCTGTATTTGAGCTGTTAATGCAAAATCACGCAAGTAAGCCAAACTGAACGTTAGAAAAGCCAAATACATCCGAACTAGCTTCTTTCAGGTCGAAATGCATAGAAAACACACCAACAAGGTTCCATCGTGTTCATTTCCAAAGTTAGCTGTATTTGAGCTATTAATGCAAAATCACGCAAGTAAGCCAAACTGAACGTTAGAAAAGCCAAATACATCCGAACTAGCTTCTTTCAGGTCGAAATGCATAGAAAACACACCAACAAGGTTCCATCGTGTTCATTTCCAAAGTTAGCTGTATTTGAGCTGTTAATGCAAAATCACGCAAGTAAGCCAAACTGAACGTTACAAAAGCCAAATACATCCGAAATAGCTTCTTTCAGGTCGAAAACACACCAACAAGGTTCCATCGTGTTCATTTCCAAAGTTAGGTGTATTAGAGCTGTTAATGCAAAATCACGCAAGTAAGCCAAACTTAACGTTACAAATGCCAAATACATCCGAAATAGCTTCTTTCAGGTCGAAATGCATAGAAAACACACCAACAAGGTTCCATCGTGTTCATTTCCAAAGTTAGCTGTATTTGAGCTGTTAATGCAAAATCACGCAAGTAAGGCAAACTGAACGCTACAAAAGCCAAATACATCCGAAATAGCTTCTTTCAGGTCGAAATGCATAGAAAACACACCAACAAGGTTCCATCGCGTTCATTTCCAAAGTTAGCTGTATTTGAGCTGTTAATGCAAAATCACGCAAGTAAGCCAAACTGAACGTTACAAAAGCCAAATACATCCGAAATAGCTTCTTTCAGGTCGAAATGCATAGAAAACACACCAACAAGGTTCCATCGTGTTCATTTCCAAAGTTAGCTGTATTTGAGCTGTTCATGCAAAATCACGCAAGTAAGCCAAACTGAACGTTAGAAAAGCTAAGTACATTCCAATTAGCTTCATTCAGCTCGAAATGCATAGAAAACACACCAACAAGGTTCCATCGTGTTCATTTCCAAAGTTAGGTGTATTTGAGCTGTTAATGCAAAATCACGCAAGTAAGCCAAACTCAACGTTAGAAAAGCCAAATACATCCGAACTAGCTTCTTTCAGGTCGAAATGCATAGAAAACACACCAACAAGGTTCCATCGTGTTCATTTCCAAAGTTAGCTGTATTTGAGCTGTTAATGCAAAATCACGCAAGTAAGCCAAACTGAACGTTAGAAAAGCCAAATACATCCGAACTAGCTTCTTTCAGGTCGAAATGCATAGAAAACACACCAACAAGGTTCCATCGTGTTCATTTCCAAAGTTAGCTGTATTTGAGCTATTAATGCAAAATCACGCAAGTAAGCCAAACTGAACGTTAGAAAAGCCAAATACATCCGAACTAGCTTCTTTCAGGTCGAAATGCATAGAAAACACACCAACAAGGTTCCATCGTGTTCATTTCCAAAGTTAGCTGTATTTGAGCTGTTAATGCAAAATCACGCAAGTAAGCCAAACTGAACGTTACAAAAGCCAAATACATCCGAAATAGCTTCTTTCAGGTCGAAAACACACCAACAAGGTTCCATCGTGTTCATTTCCAAAGTTAGGTGTATTAGAGCTGTTAATGCAAAATCACGCAAGTAAGCCAAACTGAACGTTACAAAAGCCAAATACATCCGAAATAGCTTCTTTCAGGTCGAAATGCATAGAAAACACACCAACAAGGTTCCAACGTGTTCATTTCCAAAGTTAGCTGTATTTGAGCTGTTTATGCAAAATCACGCAAGTAAGCCAAACTGAACGTTAGAAAAGCTAAGTACATTCCAATTAGCTTCTTTCAGGTCGAAATGCATAGAAAACACACCAACAAGGTTCCATCGTGTTCATTTCAAAAGTTAGGTGTATTTGAGCTGTTAATGCAAAATCACGCAAGTAAGCCAAACTGAACGTTAGAAAAGCCAAATACATCCGAACTAGCTTCTTTCAGGTCGAAATGCATAGAAAACACACCAACAAGGTTCCATCGTGTTCATTTCCAAAGTTAGCTGTATTTGAGCTGTTAATGCAAAATCACGCAAGTAAGCCAAACTGAACGTTACAAAAGCCAAATACATCCGAAATAGCTTCTTTCAGGTCGAAAACACACCAACAAGGTTCCATCGTGTTCATTTCCAAAGTTAGGTGTATTAGAGCTGTTAATGCAAAATCACGCAAGTAAGCCAAACTGAACGTTACAAAAGCCAAATACATCCGAAATAGCTTCTTTCAGGTCGAAATGCATAGAAAACACACCAACAAGGTTCCAACGTGTTCATTTCCAAAGTTAGCTGTATTTGAGCTGTTTATGCAAAATCACGCAAGTAAGCCAAACTGAACGTTAGAAAAGCTAAGTACATTCCAATTAGCTTCTTTCAGGTCGAAATGCATAGAAAACACACCAACAAGGTTCCATCGTGTTCATTTCAAAAGTTAGGTGTATTTGAGCTGTTAATGCAAAATCACGCAAGTAAGCCAAACTGAACGTTAGAAAAGCCAAATACATCCGAACTACCTTCTTTCAGGTCGAAATGCATAGAAAACACACCAACAAGGTTCCATCGTGTTCATTTCCAAAGTTAGCTGTATTTGAGCTGTTAATGCAAAATCACGCAAGTAAGCCAAACTGAACGTTACAAAAGCCAAATACATCCGAAATAGCTTCTTTCAGGTCGAAATGCATAGAAAACACACCAACAAGGTTCCATCGTGTTCATTTCCAAAGTTAGGTGTATTTTAGCTGTTTATGCAAAATCACGCAAGTAAGCCAAACTCAACGTTAGAAAAGCCAAATACATCCGAACTAGCTTCTTTCAGGTCGAAAACACACCAACAAGGTTCCATCGTGTTCATTTCCAAAGTTAGCTGTATTTGAGCTGTTAATGCAAAATCACGCAAGTAAGCCAAACTGAACGCTACAAAAGCCAAATACTTCCGAAATAGCTTCTTTCAGGTCGAAATGCATAGAAAACACACCAACAAGGTTCCATCGCGTTCATTTCCAAAGTTAGCTGTATTTGAGCTGTTAATGCAAAATCACGCAAGTAAGCCAAACTGAACGTTACAAAAGCCAAATACATCCGAAATAGCTTCTTTCAGGTCGAAATGCATAGAAAACACACCAACAAGGTTCCATCGTGTTCATTTCCAAAGTTAGCTGTATTTGAGCTGTTAATGCAAAATCACGCAAGTAAGCCAAACTGAACGTTAGAAAAGCTAAGTACATTCCAATTAGCTTCTTTCAGGTCGAAATGCATAGAAAACACACCAACAAGGTTCCATCGTGTTCATTTCCAAAGTTAGCTGTATTTGAGCTGTTAATGCAAAATCACGCAAGTAAGCCAAACTGAACGTTAGAAAAGCCAATTACATCCGAAATAGCTTCTTTCAGGTCGAAATGCATAGAAAACACACTAACAAGTTTCCATCGTGTTTATTTCCAAAGTTAGCTGTATTTGAGCTGTTACTGCAAAATCACGCAAGTAAGCCAAACTGAACGTTACAAAAGCTAAGTACATCCCAATTAGCTTCTTTCATGTCGAAATGCATAGAAAACACACCAACAAGTTTCCATCGTGTTCATTTCGAAAGTTAGCTGTATTTGAGCTGTTAATGCAAAATCACGCAAGTAAGCCAAACTGAACGTTAGAAAAGTCAAATACATCCGAAATAGCTTCTTTCAGGTCGAAATACATAGAAAACACACCAACAAGTTTCCATCGTCTTCATTTCCAAAGTTAGCTGCATTTGAGCTGTTAATGCAAAATCACGCAAGTAAGCCAAACTGAACGTAAGAAAAGTCAAATACATCCGAAATAGCTTCTTTCAGGTCGAAATACATAGAAAACACACCAACAAGTTTCCATCGTGTTCATTTCCAAAGTTAGCTGTATTTGAGCTGTTAATGCAAAATCACGCAAGTAAGCCAAACTGAACGTTAGAAAAGCTAAGTACATCCCAATTAGCTTCCTTCAGGTCGAAATGCATAGAAAACACACCAACAAGGTTCCATCGTGTTCATTTCCAAAGTTAGCTGTATTTGAGCTGTTAATGCAAAATCACGCGAATAAGCCAAACTGAACGTTACAAAAGCCAAGTACATCCTAACTAGCTTCTTTCAGGTCGAAATGCATACAAAACACACCAACAAGGTTCCATCGTGTTCATTTCCAAAGTTAGCTGTATTTGAGCTGTTAATGCAAAATCACGCAAGTAAGCCAGACTGAACGTTAGAAAAGCCAAATACATCCGAAATAGCTTCTTTCAGGTCAAAATGCATAGAAAACACACTAACAAGTTTCCATCGTTTTCATTTCCAAAGTTAGCTGTATTTGAGCTGTTAATGCAAAATCACGCAAGTAAGCCAAACTGAACGTTAGAAAAGTCAAATACATCCGAAATAGCTTCTTTCAGGTCGAAATACATAGAAAACACACCAACAAGTTTCCATCGTTTTCCTTTCCAAAGTTAGCTGTATTTGAGCTGTTAATGCAAAATCACGCAAATAAGCCAAACTGAACGTTACAAAAGCCAAGTACATCCGAAATAGCTTCTTTCAGGTCGAAATGCATAGAAAACACACCAACAAGGTTCCATCGTGTTCATTTCCAAAGTTAGCTGTATTTAAGCTGTTAATGCAAAATCACGCAAATAAGCCAAACTGAACGTTACAAAAGCCAAGTACATCCTAACTAGCTTCTTTCAGGTCGAAATGCATAGAAAACACACCAACAAGGTTCCATCGTGTTCATTTCCAAAGTTAGCTGTATTCGAGCTGTTAATGCAAAATCACGCAAGTAAGCCAGACTGAACGTTAGAAAAGCCAAATACATTCGAAATAGCTTCTTTCAGGTCGAAATGCATAGAAAACAGACTAACAAGTTTCCATCGTGTTCATTTCCAAAGTTAGCTGTATTTGAGCTGTTAATGCAAAATCACGCAAGTAAGCCAAACTGAACGTTACAAAAGCTAAGTACATCCCAATTAGCTTCTTTCAGGTCGAAATGCATAGAAAACACACCAACAAGTTTCCATCGTGTTCATTTCCAAAGTTAGCTGTATTTGAGCTGTTAATGCAAAATCACGCAAGTAAGCCAAACTGAACGTTAGAAAAGCTAAGTACATCCCAATTAGCTTTTTTCAGGTCGAAATGCATAGAAAACACACCAACAAGTTTCCGTCGTGTTCATTTCCAAAGTTAGCTGTATTTGAGCTGTTAATGCAAAATCACGCAAGTAAGCCAAACTGAACGTAAGAAAAGTCAAATACATCCGAAATAGCTTCTTTCAGGTCGAAATACATAGAAAACATACCAACAAGGTTCCATCGTGTTCATTTCCAAAGTTAGCTGTATTTGAGCTGTTAATGCAAAATCACGCAAATAAGCCAAACTGAACGTTACAAAAGCCAAGTACATCCGAAATAGCTTCTTTCAGGTCGACATGCATAGAAAACAAACCAACAAGGTTCCATCGTGTTCATTTCCAAAGTTAGCTGTATTTCAGCTGTTAATGCAAAATCACGCAAGTAAGCCAAACTGAACGTTAGAAAAGCCAAATACATCCGAAATAGCTTCTTTCAGGTCGAAATGCATAGAAAACACACTAACAAGTTTCCATCGTGTTCATTTCCAAAGTTAGCTGTATTTGAGCTGTTAATGCAAAATCACGCAAGTAAACCAAACTGAACGTTAGAAAAGCTAAGTACATCCCAATTAGCTTCTTTCAGGTCGAAATGCATAGAAAACACACTAACAAGTTTCCATCGTGTTCATTTCCAAAGTTAGCTGTATTTGAGCTGTTAATGCAAAATCACGCAAGTAAGCCAAACTGAACGTTACAAAAGCCAAGTACATCCTAACTAGCTTCTTTCAGGTCGAAATGCATAGAAAACACACCAACAAGGTTCCATCGTGTTCATTTCCAAAGTTAGCTGTATTTGAGCTGTTAATGCAAAATCACGCAAGTAAGCCAAACTGAACGTTACAAAAGCTAAGTACATCCCAATTAGCTTCTTTCAGGTCGAAATGCATAGAAAACACACCAACAAGGTTCCATCGTGTTCATTTCCAAAGTTAGCTGTATTTGAGCTGTTAATGCAAAATCACGCAAGTAAGCCAAACTGAACGTTACAAAAGCCAAGTACATCCTAACTAGCTTCTTTCAGGTCGAAATGCATAGAAAACACACCAAGAAGGTTCCATCGTGTTCATTTCCAAAGTTAGCTGTATTTGAGCTGTTAATGCAAAATCACGCAAGTAAGCCAAACTGAACGTTGGAAAAGCCAAATACATCCGAAATAGCTTCTTTCAGGTCGAAATGCATAGAAAACACACTAACAAGTTTCCATCGTGTTTATTTCCAAAGTTAGCTGTATTTGAGCTGTTAATGCAAAATCACGCAAGTAAGCCAAACTGAACGTTACAAAAGCTAAGTACATCCCAATTAGCTTCTTTCAGGTCGAAATGCATAGAAAACACACCAACAAGTTTCCATCGTGTTCATTTCCAAAGTTAGCTGTATTTGAGCTGTTAATGCAAAATCACGCAAGTAAGCCAAACTGAACGTAAGAAAAGTCAAATACATCCGAAATAGCTTCTTTCAGGTCGAAATACATAGAAAACACACCAACAAGGTTCCATCGTGTTCATTTCCAAAGTTAGCTGTATTTGAGCTGTTAATGCAAAATCACGCAAATAAGCCAAACTGAACGTTACAAAAGCCAAGGGCATCCGAAATAGCTTCTTTCAGGTCGACATGCATAGAAAACAAACCAACAAGGTTCCATCGTGTTCATTTCCAAAGTTAGCTGTATTTCAGCTGTTAATGCAAAATCACGCAAGTAAGCCAAACTGAACGTTAGAAAAGCCAAATACATCCGAAATAGCTTCTTTCAGGTCGAAATGCATAGAAAACACACCAAGAAGGTTCCATCGTGTTCATTTCCAAAGTTAGCTGTATTTGAGCTGTTAATGCAAAATCACGCAAGTAAACCAAACTGAACGTTAGAAAAGCTAATTACATCCCAATTAGCTTCTTTCAGTTCGAAATGCATAGAAAACACACTAACAAGTTTCCATCGTGTTCATTTCCAAAGTTAGCTGTATTTGAGCTGTTAATGCAAAATCACGCAAGTAAGCCAAACTGAACGTTACAAAAGCTAAGTACATCCCAATTAGCTTTTTTCAGGTCGAAATGCATAGAAAACACACTAAAATGTTTCCATCGTGTTCATTTCCAAAGTTAGCTGTATTTTAGCTGTTAATGCAAAATCACGCAAGTAAGCCAAACTGAACCTTAGAAAAGTCAAATACATCCGAAATAGCTTCTTTCAGGTCGAAATGCATAGAAAACACACCAACAAGATTCCATCGTGTTCATTTCCAAAAGCTGTATTTGAGCTGTTAATGCAAAATCACGCAAGTAAGCCAAACTGAACGTTACAAAAGCTAAGTACATCCCAATTAGCTTCTTTCAGGTCGAAATGCATAGAAAACACACCAAGAAGGTTCCATCGTGTTCATTTCCAAAGTTAGCTGTATTTGAGCTGTTAATGCAAAATCACGCAAGTAAGCCAAACTGAACGTTAGAAAAGCTAAGTACATCCCAATTAGCTTTTTTCAGGTCGAAATGCATAGAAAACACACTAACATGTTTCCATCGTGTTCATTTCCAAAGTTAGCTGTATTTTAGCTGTTAATGCAAAATCACGCAAGTAAGCCAAACTGAACCTTAGAAAAGTCAAATACATCCGAAATAGCTTCTTTCAGGTCGAAATGCATAGAAAACACACCAACAAGTTTCCATCGTGTTCATTTCCAAAGTTAGCTGTATTTGAGCTGTTAATGCAAAATCACGCAAGTAAGCCAAACTGAACGTTACAAAAGCTAAGTACATCCCAATTAGCTTCTTTCAGGTCGAAATGCATAGAAAACACACCAACAAGTTTCCATCGTGTTCATTTCCAAAGTTAGCTGTATTTGAGCTGTTAATGCAAAATCACGCAAGTAAGCCAAACTGAACTTTAGAAAAGTCAAATACATCCGAAATAGCTTCTTTCAGGTCGAAATGCATAGAAAACACACTAACAAGTTTCCATCGTGTTCATTTCCAAAGTTAGCTGTATTTGAGCTGTTAATGCAAAATCACGCAAGTAAGCCAAACTGAACGTTACAAAAGCCAAGTACATCCTAACTAGCTTCTTTCAGGTCGAAATGCATAGAAAACACACCAACAAGGTTCCATCGTGTTCATTTCCAAAGTTAGCTGTATTTGAGCTGTTAATGCAAAATCACGCAAGTAAGCCAAACTGAACGTTACAAAAGCTAAGTACATCCCAATTAGCTTCTTTCAGGTCGAAATGCATAGAAAACACACCAACAAGGTTCCATCGTGTTCATTTCCAAAGTTAGCTGTATTTGAGCTGTTAATGCAAAATCACGCAAGTAAGCCAAACTGAACGTTACAAAAGCCAAGTACATCCTAACTAGCTTCTTTCAGGTCGAAATGCATAGAAAACACACCAAGAAGGTTCCATCGTGTTCATTTCCAAAGTTAGCTGTATTTGAGCTGTTAATGCAAAATCACGCAAGTAAGCCAAACTGAACGTTGGAAAAGCCAAATACATCCGAAATAGCTTCTTTCAGGTCGAAATGCATAGAAAACACACTAACAAGTTTCCATCGTGTTTATTTCCAAAGTTAGCTGTATTTGAGCTGTTAATGCAAAATCACGCAAGTAAGCCAAACTGAACGTTACAAAAGCTAAGTACATCCCAATTAGCTTCTTTCAGGTCGAAATGCATAGAAAACACACCCACAAGTTTCCATCGTGTTCATTTCCAAAGTTAGCTGTATTTGAGCTGTTAATGCAAAATCACGCAAGTAAGCCAAACTGAACGTAAGAAAAGTCAAATACATCCGAAATAGCTTCTTTCAGGTCGAAATACATAGAAAACACACCAACAAGGTTCCATCGTGTTCATTTCCAAAGTTAGCTGTATTTGAGCTGTTAATGCAAAATCACGCAAATAAGCCAAACTGAACGTTACAAAAGCCAAGGGCATCCGAAATAGCTTCTTTCAGGTCGACATGCATAGAAAACAAACCAACAAGGTTCCATCGTGTTCATTTCCAAAGTTAGCTGTATTTCAGCTGTTAATGCAAAATCACGCAAGTAAGCCAAACTGAACGTTAGAAAAGCCAAATACATCCGAAATAGCTTCTTTCAGGTCGAAATGCATAGAAAACACACCAAGAAGGTTCCATCGTGTTCATTTCCAAAGTTAGCTGTATTTGAGCTGTTAATGCAAAATCACGCAAGTAAACCAAACTGAACGTTAGAAAAGCTAATTACATCCCAATTAGCTTCTTTCAGTTCGAAATGCATAGAAAACACACTAACAAGTTTCCATCGTGTTCATTTCCAAAGTTAGCTGTATTTGAGCTGTTAATGCAAAATCACGCAAGTAAGCCAAACTGAACGTTACAAAAGCTAAGTACATCCCAATTAGCTTTTTTCAGGTCGAAATGCATAGAAAACACACTAAAATGTTTCCATCGTGTTCATTTCCAAAGTTAGCTGTATTTTAGCTGTTAATGCAAAATCACGCAAGTAAGCCAAACTGAACCTTAGAAAAGTCAAATACATCCGAAATAGCTTCTTTCAGGTCGAAATGCATAGAAAACACACCAACAAGATTCCATCGTGTTCATTTCCAAAAGCTGTATTTGAGCTGTTAATGCAAAATCACGCAAGTAAGCCAAACTGAACGTTACAAAAGCTAAGTACATCCCAATTAGCTTCTTTCAGGTCGAAATGCATAGAAAACACACCAAGAAGGTTCCATCGTGTTCATTTCCAAAGTTAGCTGTATTTGAGCTGTTAATGCAAAATCACGCAAGTAAGCCAAACTGAACGTAAGAAAAGTCAAATACATCCGAAATAGCTTCTTTCAGGTCGAAATACATAGAAAACACACCAACAAGGTTCCATCGTGTTCATTTCCAAAGTTAGCTGTATTTGAGCTGTTAATGCAAAATCACGCAAATAAGCCAAACTGAACGTTACAAAAGCCAAGGGCATCCGAAATAGCTTCTTTCAGGTCGACATGCATAGAAAACAAACCAACAAGGTTCCATCGTGTTCATTTCCAAAGTTAGCTGTATTTCAGCTGTTAATGCAAAATCACGCAAGTAAGCCAAACTGAACGTTAGAAAAGCCAAATACATCCGAAATAGCTTCTTTCAGGTCGAAATGCATAGAAAACACACCAAGAAGGTTCCATCGTGTTCATTTCCAAAGTTAGCTGTATTTGAGCTGTTAATGCAAAATCACGCAAGTAAACCAAACTGAACGTTAGAAAAGCTAATTACATCCCAATTAGCTTCTTTCAGTTCGAAATGCATAGAAAACACACTAACAAGTTTCCATCGTGTTCATTTCCAAAGTTAGCTGTATTTGAGCTGTTAATGCAAAATCACGCAAGTAAGCCAAACTGAACGTTACAAAAGCTAAGTACATCCCAATTAGCTTTTTTCAGGTCGAAATGCATAGAAAACACACTAAAATGTTTCCATCGTGTTCATTTCCAAAGTTAGCTGTATTTTAGCTGTTAATGCAAAATCACGCAAGTAAGCCAAACTGAACCTTAGAAAAGTCAAATACATCCGAAATAGCTTCTTTCAGGTCGAAATGCATAGAAAACACACCAACAAGATTCCATCGTGTTCATTTCCAAAAGCTGTATTTGAGCTGTTAATGCAAAATCACGCAAGTAAGCCAAACTGAACGTTACAAAAGCTAAGTACATCCCAATTAGCTTCTTTCAGGTCGAAATGCATAGAAAACACACCAAGAAGGTTCCATCGTGTTCATTTCCAAAGTTAGCTGTATTTGAGCTGTTAATGCAAAATCACGCAAGTAAGCCAAACTGAACGTTAGAAAAGCTAAGTACATCCCAATTAGCTTTTTTCAGGTCGAAATGCATAGAAAACACACTAACATGTTTCCATCGTGTTCATTTCCAAAGTTAGCTGTATTTTAGCTGTTAATGCAAAATCACGCAAGTAAGCCAAACTGAACCTTAGAAAAGTCAAATACATCCGAAATAGCTTCTTTCAGGTCGAAATGCATAGAAAACACACCAACAAGTTTCCATCGTGTTCATTTCCAAAGTTAGCTGTATTTGAGCTGTTAATGCAAAATCACGCAAGTAAGCCAAACTGAACGTTACAAAAGCTAAGTACATCCCAATTAGCTTCTTTCAGGTCGAAATGCATAGAAAACACACCAACAAGTTTCCATCGTGTTCATTTCCAAAGTTAGCTGTATTTGAGCTGTTAATGCAAAATCACGCAAGTAAGCCAAACTGAACTTTAGAAAAGTCAAATACATCCGAAATAGCTTCTTTCAGGTCGAAATGCATAGAAAACACACTAACAAGTTTCCATCGTGTTCATTTCCAAAGTTAGCTGTATTTGAGCTATTAATGCAAAATCACGCAAGTAAGCCAAACTGAACGTTAGAAAAGCTAAGTACATCCCAATTAGCTTCTTTCAGGTCGAAATGCATAGAAAACACACCAACAAGGTTCCATCGTGTTCATTTCCAAAGTTAGCTGTATTTGAGCTGTTAATGCAAAATCACGCAAATAAGCCAAACTGAACGTTACAAAAGCCAAGTACATCCTAACTAGCTTCTTTCAGGTCGAAATGCATAGAAAACACACCAAGAAGGTTCCATCGTGTTCATTTCCAAAGTTAGCTGTATTTGAGCTGTTAATGCAAAATCACGCAAGTAAGCCAAACTGAACGTTACAAAAGCTAAGTACATCCCAATTAGCTTCTTTCAGGTCGAAATGCATAGAAAACACACCAACAAGTTTCCATCGTGTTCATTTCCAAAGTTAGCTGTATTTGAGCTGTTAATGCAAAATCACGCAAGTAAGCCAAACTGAACGTAAGAAAAGTCAAATACATCCGAAATAGCTTCTTTCAGGTCGAAATACATAGAAAACACACCAACAAGTTTCCATCGTGTTCATTTCCAAAGTTAGCTGTATTTGAGCTGTTAATGCAAAATCACGCAAATAAGCCAAACTGAACGTTACAAAAGCCAAGTACATCCGAAATAGCTTCTTTCAGGTCGAAATGCATAGAAAACACACCAACAAGGTTCCATCGTGTTCATTTCCAAAGTTAGCTCTATTTGAGCTGTTAATGCAAAATCACGCAAGTAAGCCAAACTGAACGTTAGAAAAGCCAAATACATCCGAAATAGCTTCTTTCAGGTCGAAATGCATAGAAAACACACTAACAAGTTTCCATCGTGTTCATTTCCAAAGTTAGCTGTATTTGAGCTGTTAATGCAAAATCACGCAAGTAAACCAAACTGAACGTTAGAAAAGCTAAGTACATCCCAATTAGCTTCTTTCAGGTCGAAAGGTATAGAAAACACACCAACAAGGTTCCATCGTGTTCATTTCCAAAGTTAGCTGTATTTGAGCTGTTAATGCAAAATCACGCAAATAAGCCAAACTGAACGTTACAAAAGCCAAGTACATCCTAACTAGCTTCTTTCAGGTCGAAATGCATAGAAAACACACTAACTAGTTTCCATCGTGTTCATTTCCAAAGTTAGCTGTATTTGAGCTGTTAATGCAAAATCACGCAAGTAAGCCAAACTGAACGTTAGAAAAGTCAAATACATCCGAAATAGCTTCTTTCAGGTCGAAATATATAGAAAACACACCAAGTTTCCATCGTGTTCATTTCCAAAGTTAGCTGTATTTGAGCTGTTAATGCAAAATCACGCAAATAAGCCAAACTGAACGTTACAAAAGCCAAGTACATCCGAAATAGCTTCTTTCAGGTCGAAATGCATAGAAAACACACCAACAAGGGTCCATCGTGTTCATTTCCAAAGTTAGCTGTATTTGAGCTGTTAATGCAAAATCACGCAAGTAAGCCAAACTGAACGTTAGAAAAGCCAAATACATCCGAAATAGCTTCTTTCAGGTCGAAATGCATAGAAAACACACTAACAAGTTTCCATCGTGTTCATTTCCAAAGTTAGCTGTATTTGAGCTGTTAATGCAAAATCACGCAAGTAAGCCAAACTGAACGTTAGAAAAGCTAAGTACATCCCAATTAGCTTCTTTCAGGTCGAAATGCATAGAAAACACACCAACAAGGTTCCATCGTGTTCATTTCCAAAGTTAGCTGTATTTGAGCTGTTAATGCAAAATCACGCAAGTAAGCCAAACTGAATGTTAGAAAAGCCAAATACATCCGAAATAGCTTCTTTCAGGTCGAAATGCATAGAAAACACACTAACAAGTTTCCATCGTGTTTATTTCCAAAGTTAGCTGTATTTGAGCTGTTAATGCAAAATCACGCAAGTAAGCCAAACTGAACGTTACAAAAGCTAAGTACATCCCAATTAGCTTCTTTCAGGTCGAAATGCATAGAAAACACACCAACAAGTTTCCATCGTGTTCATTTCCAAAGTTAGCTGTATTTGAGCTGTTAATGCAAAATCACGCAAGTAAGCCAAACTGAACGTAAGAAAAGTCAAATACATCCGAAATAGCTTCTTTCAGGTCGAAATACATAGAAAACACACCAACAAGTTTCCATCGTGTTCATTTCCAAAGTTAGCTGTATTTGAGCTGTTAATGCAAAATCACGCAAATAAGCCAAACTGAACGTTACAAAAGCCATGTACATCCGAAATAGCTTCTTTCAGGTCGAAATGCATAGAAAACACACCAACAAGGTTCCATCGTGTTCATTTCCAAAGTTAGCTGTATTTCAGCTGTTAATGCAAAATCACGCAAGTAAGCCAAACTGAACATTAGAAAAGCCAAATACATCCGAAATAGCTTCTTTCAGGTCGAAATGCATAGAAAACACACTAACAAGTTTCCATCGTGTTCATTTCCAAAGTTAGCTGTATTTGAGCTGTTAATGCAAAATCACGCAAGTAAGCCAAACTGAACGTTAGAAAAGTCAAATACATCCGAAATAGCTTCTTTCAGGTCGAAATACATAGAAAATACACCAACAAGTTTCCATCGTGTTCATTTCCAAAGTTAGCTGTATTTGAGCTGTTAATGCAAAATCACGCAAGTAAGCCAAACTGAACGTTAGAAAAGCCAAATACATCCGAAATAGCTTCTTTCAGGTCGAAATGCATAGAAAACACACTAACAAGTTTCCATCGTGTTTATTTCCAAAGTTAGCTGTATTTGAGCTGTTAATGCAAAATCACGCAAGTAAGCCAAACTGAACGTTACAAAAGCTAAGTACATCCCAATTAGCTTCTTTCAGTTCGAAATGCATAGAAAACACACCAACAAGTTTCCATCGTGTTCATTTCCAAAGTTAGCTGTATTTGAGCTGTTAATGCAAAATCACGCAAGTAAGCCAGACTGAACGTTAGAAAAGCCAAATACATCCGAAATAGCTTCATTCAGGTCGAAACGCATAGAAAACACACTAACAAGTTTCCATCGTGTTCATTTCCAAAGTTAGCTGTATTTGAGCTGTTAATGCAAAATCACGCAAGTAAGCAAAACTGAACGTTAGAAAAGTCAAATACATCCGAAATAGCTTCTTTCAGGTCGAAATACATAGAAAACACACCAACAAGGTTCCATCGTGTTCATTTCCAAAGTTAGCTGTATTTGAGCTGTTAATGCAAAATCACGCAAATAAGCCAAACTGAACGTTACAAAAGCCAAGTACATCCTAACTAGCTTCTTTCAGGTCGAAATGCATAGAAAACACACCAAGAAGATTCCATCGTGTTCATTTCCAAAGTTAGCTGTATTTGAGCTGTTAATGCAAAATCACGCAAGTAAGCCAAACTGAACGTTAGAAAAGCCAAATACATCCGAAATAGCTTCTTTCAGGTAGAAATGCATAGAAAACACACCAACAAGTTTCCATCGTGTTTATTTCCAAAGTTAGCTGTATTTGAGCTGTTAATGCAAAATCACGCAAGTAAGCCAAACTGAACGTTACAAAAGCTAAGTACATCCCAATTAGCTTCTTTAAGGTCGAAATGCATAGAAAACAAACCAACAAGTTTCCATCGTGTTCATTTCCAAAGTTAGCTGTATTTGAGCTGTTAATGCAAAATCACGCAAGTAAGCCAAACTGAACGTAAGAAAAGTCAAATACATCCGAAATAGCTTCTTTCAGGTCGAAATACATAGAAAACACACCAACAAGTTTCCATCGTGTTCATTTCCAAAGTTAGCTGTATTTGAGCTGTTAATGCAAAATCACGCAAATAAGCCAAACTGAACGTTACAAAAGCCAAGTACATCCGAAATAGCTTCTTTCAGGTCGAAATGCATAGAAAACACACCAACAAGTTTCCATCGTGTTCATTTCCAAAGTTAGCTGTGTTAGAGCTGTTAATGCAAAATCACGCAAGTAAACCAAACTGAACGTTAGAAAAGCTAAGTACATCCCAATTAGCTTCTTTCAGGTCGAAATGCATATAAAACACACCAACAAGGTTCCATCGTGTTCATTTCCAAAGTTAGCTGTATTTGAGCTGTTAATGCAAAATCACGCAAGTAAGCCAAACTGAACGTTACAAAAGCCAAGTACATCCTAACTAGCTTCTTTCAGGTCGAAATGCATAGAAAACACACCAACAAGGTTCCATCGTGTTCATTTCCAATGTTAGCTGTATTTGAGCTGTTAATGCAAAATCACGCAAGTAAGCCAAACTGAACGTTACAAAAGCTAAGTATATCCCAATTAGCTTCTTTCAGGTCGAAATGCATAGAAAACACACCAACAAGGTTCCATCGTGTTCATTTCCAAAGTTAGCTGTATTTCAGCTGTTAATGCAAAATCACGCAAGTAAGCCAAACTGAACGTTAGAAAAGCCAAATACATCCGAAATAGCTTCTTTCAGGTCGAAATGCATAGAAAACACACTAACAAGTTTCCATCGTGTTCATTTCCAAAGTTAGCTGTATTTGAGCTGTTAATGCAAAATCACGCAAGTAAGCCAAACTGAACGTTAGAAAAGCTAAGTACATCCCAATTAGCTTCTTTCAGGTCGAAATGCATAGAAAACACACCAACAAGGTTCCATCGTGTTCATTTCCAAAGTTAGCTGTATTTGACCTGTTAATGCAAAATCACGCAAATAAGCCAAACTGAACGTTACAAAAGCCAAGTACATCCTAACTAGCATCTTTCAGGTCGAAATGCATAGAAAACACACTAACAAGTTTCCATCGTGTTCATTTCCAAAGTTAGCTGTATTTCAGCTGTTAATGCAAAATCACGCAAGTAAGCCAAACTGAACGTTACAAAAGCTAAGTACTTCCCAATTAGCTTCTTTCAGAACGAAATGCATAGAAAACACACCAACAAGGTTCCATCGTGTTCATTTCCAAAGTTAGCTGTATTTGAGCTGTTAATGCAAAATCACGCAAATAAGCCAAACTGAACGTTACAAAAGCCAAGTACATCCGAAATAGCTTCTTTCAGGTCGAAATGCATAGAAAACACACCAACAAGGTTCCATCGTGTTCATTTCCAAAGTTAGCTGTATTTCAGCTGTTAATGCAAAATCACGCAAGTAAGCCAAACTGAACGTTAGAAAAGCCAAATACATCCGAAATAGCTTCTTTCAGGTCGAAATGCATAGAAAACACACTAACAAGTTTCCATCGTGTTCATTTCCAAAGTTATCTGTATTTGAGCTGTTAATGCAAAATCACGCAAGTAAGCCAAACTGAACGTTACAAAAGCTAAGTACATCCCAATTAGCTTCTTTCAGGTCGAAATGCATAGAAAACACACCAACAAGTTTCCATCGTGTTCATTTCCAAAGTTAGCTGTATTTGAGCTTTTAATGCAAAATCACGCAAGTAAACCAAACTGAACGTTAGAAAAGCTAAGTACATCCCAATTAGCTTCTTTCAGGTCGAAATGCATAGAAAACACACCAACAAGGTTCCATCGTGTTCATTTCCAAAGTTAGCTGTATTTGAGCTGTTAATGCAAAATCACGCAAGTAAGCCAAACTGAACGTTACAAAAGCCAAGTACATCCTAACTAGCTTCTTTCAGGTCGAAATGCATAGAAAACACACCAACAAGGTTCCATCGTGTTCATTTCCAAAGTTAGCTGTATTTGAGCTGTTAATGCAAAATCACGCAAGTAAGCCAAACTGAACGTTACAAAAGCTAAGTACATCCCAATTAGCATCTTTCAGGTCGAAATGCATAGAAAACACACCAACAAGGTTCCATCGTGTTCATTTCCAAAGTTAGCTGTATTTGAGCTGTTAATGCAAAATCACGCAAATAAGCCAAACTGAACGTTACAAAAGCCAAGTACATCCGAAATAGCTTCTTTCAGGTCGAAATGCATAGAAAACACACCAACAAGGTTCCATCGTGTTCATTTCCAAAGTTAGCTGTATTTCAGCTGTTAATGCAAAATCACGCAAGTAAGCCAAACTGAACGTTAGAAAAGCCAAATACATCCGAAATAGCTTCTTTCAGGTCGAAATGCATAGAAAACACACTAACAAGTTTCCATCGTGTTCATTTCCAAAGTTAGCTGTATTTGAGCTGTTAATGCAAAATCACGCAAGTAAGCCAAACTGAACGTTAGAAAAGCTAAGTACATCCCAATTAGCTTCTTTCAGGTCGAAATGCATAGAAAACACACCAACAAGGTACCATCGTGTTCATTTCCAAAGTTAGCTGTATTTGACCTGTTAATGCAAAATCACGCAAATAAGCCAAACTGAACGTTACAAAAGCCAAGTACATCCTAACTAGCATCTTTCAGGTCGAAATGCATAGAAAACACACTAACAAGTTTCCATCGTGTTCATTTCCAAAGTTAGCTGTATTTGAGCTGTTAATGCAAAATCACGCAAGTAAGCCAAACTGAACGTTACAAAAGCTAAGTACATCCCAATTAGCTTCTTTCAGGTCGAAATGCATAGAAAACACACCAACAAGGTTCCATCGTGTTCATTTCCAAAGTTAGCTGTATTTGAGCTGTTAATGCAAAATCACGCAAATAAGCCAAACTGAACGTTACAAAAGCCAAGTACATCCGAAATAGCTTCTTTCAGGTCGAAATGCATAGAAAACACACCAACAAGGTTCCATCGTGTTCATTTCCAAAGTTAGCTGTATTTCAGCTGTTAATGCAAAATCACGCAAGTAAGCCAAACTGAACGTTAGAAAAGCCAAATACATCCGAAATAGCTTCTTTCAGGTCGAAATGCATAGAAAACACACTAACAAGTTTCCATCGTGTTCATTTCCAAAGTTATCTGTATTTGAGCTGTTAATGCAAAATCACGCAAGTAAGCCAAACTGAACGTTACAAAAGCTAAGTACATCCCAATTAGCTTCTTTCAGGTCGAAATGCATAGAAAACACACCAACAAGTTTCCATCGTGTTCATTTCCAAAGTTAGCTGTATTTGAGCTGTTAATGCAAAATCACGCAAGTAAACCAAACTGAACGTTAGAAAAGCTATGTACATCCCAATTAGCTTCTTTCAGGTCGAAATGCATAGAAAACACACCAACAAGGTTCCATCGTGTTCATTTCCAAAGTTAGCTGTATTTGAGCTGTTAATGCAAAATCACGCAAGTAAGCCAAACTGAACGTTACAAAAGCCAAGTACATCCTAACTAGCTTCTTTCAGGTCGAAATGCATAGAAAACACACCAACAAGGTTCCATCGTGTTCATTTCCAAAGTTAGCTGTATTTGAGCTGTTAATGCAAAATCACGCAAGTAAGCCAAACTGAACGTTACAAAAGCTAAGTACATCCCAATTAGCATCTTTCAGGTCGAAATGCATAGAAAACACACCAACAAGGTTCCATCGTGTTCATTTCCAAAGTTAGCTGTATTTGAGCTGTTAATGCAAAATCACGCAAATAAGCCAAACTGAACGTTACAAAAGCCAAGTACATCCGAAATAGCTTCTTTCAGGTCGAAATGCATAGAAAACACACCAACAAGGTTCCATCGTGTTCATTTCCAAAGTTAGCTGTATTTGAGCTGTTAATGCAAAATCACGCAAGTAAGCCAAACTGAACGTTAGAAAAGCCAAATACATCCGAAATAGCTTCTTTCAGGTCGAAATGCATAGAAAACACACTAACAAGTTTCCATCGTGTTCATTTCCAAAGTTAGCTGTATTTGAGCTGTTAATGCAAAATCACGCAAGTAAGCCAAACTGAACGTTAGAAAAGCTAAGTACATCCCAATTAGCTTCTTTCAGGTCGAAATGCATAGAAAACACACCAACAAGGTACCATCGTGTTCATTTCCAAAGTTAGCTGTATTTGACCTGTTAATGCAAAATCACGCAAATAAGCCAAACTGAACGTTACAAAAGCCAAGTACATCCTAACTAGCATCTATCAGGTCGAAATGCATAGAAAACACACTAACAAGTTTCCATCGTGTTCATTTCCAAAGTTAGCTGTATTTGAGCTGTTAATGCAAAATCACGCAAGTAAGCCAAACTGAACGTTACAAAAGCTAAGTACATCCCAATTAGCTTCTTTCAGGTCGAAATGCATAGAAAACACACCAACAAGTTTCCATCGTGTTCATTTCCAAAGTTAGCTGTATTTGAGCTGTTAATGCAAAATCACGCTAGTAAACCAAACTGAACGTTAGAAAAGCTAAGTACATCCCAATTAGCTTCTTTCAGGTCGAAATGCATAGAAAACACACCAACAAGGTTCCAACGTGTTCATTTCCAAAGTTAGCTGTATTTGAGCTGTTAATGCAAAATCACGCAAGTAAGCCAAACTGAACGTTACAAAAGCCAAGTACATCCTAACTAGCTTCTTTCAGGTCGAAATGCATAGAAAACACACCAACAAGGTTCCATCGTGTTCATTTCCAAAGTTAGCTGTATTTGAGCTGTTAATGCAAAATCACGCAAGTAAGCCAAACTGAACGTTACAAAAGCTAAGTACATCCCAATTAGCTTCTTTCAAGTCGAAATGCATAGAAAACACATCAACAAGGTTCCATCGTGTTCATTTCCAAAGTTAGCTGTATTTCAGCCGTTAATGCAAAATCACGCAAGTAAGCCAAACTGAACGTTAGAAAAGCCAAATACATCCGAAATAGCTTCTTTCAGGTCGAAATGCATAGAAAACACACTAACAAGTTTCCATCGTGTTCATTTCCAAAGTTAGCTGTATTTGAGCTGTTAATGCAAAATCACGCAAGTAAGCCAAACTGAACGTTAGAAAAGCTAAGTACATCCCAATTAGCTTCTTTCAGGTCGAAATGCATAGAAAACACACCAACAAGGTTCCATCGTGTTCATTTCCAAAGTTAGCTGTATTTGAGCTGTTAATGCAAAATCACGCAAATAAGCCAAACTGAACGTTACAAAAGCCAAGTACATCCTAACTAGCTTCTTTCAGGTCGAAATGCATAGAAAACACACCAAGAAGGTTCCATCGTGTTCATTTCCAAAGTTAGCTGTATTTCAGCTGTTAATGCAAAATCACGCAAGTAAGCCAAACTGAACGTTAGAAAAGCCAAATACATCCGAAATAGCTTCTTTCAGGTCGAAATGCATAGAAAACACACTAACAAGTTTCCATCGTGTTCATTTCCAAAGTTAGCTGTATTTGAGCTGTTAATGCAAAATCACGCAAGTAAGCCAAACTGAACGTTAGAAAAGCTAAGTACATCCCAATTAGCTTCTTTCAGGTCGAAATGCATAGAAAACACACCAACAAGGTTCCATCGTGTTCATTTCCAAAGTTAGCTGTATTTGACCTGTTAATGCAAAATCACGCAAATAAGCCAAACTGAACGTTACAAAAGCCAAGTACATCCTAACTAGCATCTTTCAGGTCGAAATGCATAGAAAACACACTAACAAGTTTCCATCGTGTTCATTTCCAAAGTTAGCTGTATTTGAGCTGTTAATGCAAAATCACGCAAGTAAGCCAAACTGAACGTTACAAAAGCTAAGTACATCCCAATTAGCTTCTTTCAGGTCGAAATGCATAGAAAACACACCAACAAGTTTCCATCGTGTTCATTTCCAAAGTTAGCTGTATTTGAGCTGTTAATGCAAAATCACGCTAGTAAACCAAACTGAACGTTAGAAAAGCTAAGTACATCCCAATTAGCTTCTTTCAGGTCGAAATGCATAGAAAACACACCAACAAGGTTCCAACGTGTTCATTTCCAAAGTTAGCTGTATTTGAGCTGTTAATGCAAAATCACGCAAGTAAGCCAAACTGAACGTTACAAAAGCCAAGTACATCCTAACTAGCTTCTTTCAGGTCGAAATGCATAGAAAACACACCAACAAGGTTCCATCGTGTTCATTTCCAAAGTTAGCTGTATTTGAGCTGTTAATGCAAAATCACGCAAATAAGCCAAACTGAACGTTACAAAAGCCAAGTACATCCTAACTAGCTTCTTTCAGGTCGAAATGCATAGAAAACACACCAACAAGGTTCCATCGTGTTCATTTCCAAAGTTAGCTGTATTTGAGCTGTTAATGCAAAATCACGCAAATAAGCCAAACTGAACGTTACAAAAGCCAAGTACATCCTAACTAGCTTCTTTCAGGTCGAAATGCATAGAAAACACACCAACAAGGTTCCATCGTGTTCATTTCCAAAGTTAGCTGTATTTGAGCTGTTAATGCAAAATCACGCAAGTAAGCCAGACTGAACGTTAGAAAAGCCAAATACATCCGAAATAGCTTCATTCAGGTCGAAACGCATAGAAAACACACTAACAAGTTTCCATCGTGTTCATTTCCAAAGTTAGCTGTATTTGAGCTGTTAATGCAAAATCACGCAAGTAAGCCAAACTGAACGTTAGAAAAGTCAAATACATCCGAAATAGCTTCTTTCAGGTCGAAATACATAGAAAACACACCAACAAGTTTCCATCGTGTTCATTTCCAAAGTTATCTGTATTTGAGCTGTTAATGCAAAATCACGCAAGTAAGCCAAACTGAACGTTACAAAAGCTAAGTACATCCCAATTAGCTTCTTTCAGGTCGAAATGCATAGAAAACACACCAACAAGTTTCCATCGTGTTCATTTCCAAAGTTAGCTGTATTTGAGCTGTTAATGCAAAATCACGCAAGTAAACCAAACTGAACGTTAGAAAAGCTAAGTACATCCCAATTAGCTTCTTTCAGGTCGAAATGCATAGAAAACACACCAACAAGGTTCCATCGTGTTCATTTCCAAAGTTAGCTGTATTTGAGCTGTTAATGCAAAATCACGCAAGTAAGCCAAACTGAACGTTACAAAAGCCAAGTACATCCTAACTAGCTTCTTTCAGGTCGAAATGCATAGAAAACACACCAACAAGGTTCCATCGTGTTCATTTCCAAAGTTAGCTGTATTTGAGCTGTTAATGCAAAATCACGCAAGTAAGCCAAACTGAACGTTACAAAAGCTAAGTACATCCCAATTAGCATCTTTCAGGTCGAAATGCATAGAAAACACACCAACAAGGTTCCATCGTGTTCATTTCCAAAGTTAGCTGTATTTGAGCTGTTAATGCAAAATCACGCAAATAAGCCAAACTGAACGTTACAAAAGCCAAGTACATCCGAAATAGCTTCTTTCAGGTCGAAATGCATAGAAAACACACCAACAAGGTTCCATCGTGTTCATTTCCAAAGTTAGCTGTATTTGAGCTGTTAATGCAAAATCACGCAAATAAGCCAAACTGAACGTTACAAAAGCCAAGTACATCCTAACTAGCTTCTTTCAGGTCGAAATGCATAGAAAACACACCAAGAAGGTTCCATCGTGTTCATTTCCAAAGTTAGCTGTATTTGAGCTGTTAATGCAAAATCACGCAAGTAAGCCAAACTGAACGTTACAAAAGCTAAGTACATCCTAACTAGCTTCTTTCAGGTCGAAATGCATAGAAAACACACCAACAAGGTTCCATCGTGTTCATTTCCAAAGTTAGCTGTATTTCAGCCGTTAATGCAAAATCACGCAAGTAAGCCAAACTGAACGTTAGAAAAGCCAAATACATCCGAAATAGCTTCTTTCAGGTCGAAATGCATAGAAAACACACTAACAAGTTTCCATCGTGTTCATTTCCAAAGTTAGCTGTATTTGAGCTGTTAATGCAAAATCACGCAAGTAAGCCAAACTGAACGTTAGAAAAGCTAAGTACATCCCAATTAGCTTCTTTCAGGTCGAAATGCATAGAAAACACACCAACAAGGTTCCATCGTGTTCATTTCCAAAGTTAGCTGTATTTGAGCTGTTAATGCAAAATCACGCAAATAAGCCAAACTGAACGTTACAAAAGCCAAGTACATCCTAACTAGCTTCTTTCAGGTCGAAATGCATAGAAAACACACCAAGAAGGTTCCATCGTGTTCATTTCCAAAGTTAGCTGTATTTCAGCTGTTAATGCAAAATCACGCAAGTAAGCCAAACTGAACGTTAGAAAAGCCAAATACATCCGAAATAGCTTCTTTCAGGTCGAAATGCATAGAAAACACACTAACAAGTTTCCATCGTGTTCATTTCCAAAGTTAGCTGTATTTGAGCTGTTAATGCAAAATCACGCAAGTAAGCCAAACTGAACGTTAGAAAAGCTAAGTACATCCCAATTAGCTTCTTTCAGGTCGAAATGCATAGAAAACACACCAACAAGGTTCCATCGTGTTCATTTCCAAAGTTAGCTGTATTTGACCTGTTAATGCAAAATCACGCAAATAAGCCAAACTGAACGTTACAAAAGCCAAGTACATCCTAACTAGCATCTTTCAGGTCGAAATGCATAGAAAACACACTAACAAGTTTCCATCGTGTTCATTTCCAAAGTTAGCTGTATTTGAGCTGTTAATGCAAAATCACGCAAGTAAGCCAAACTGAACGTTACAAAAGCTAAGTACATCCCAATTAGCTTCTTTCAGGTCGAAATGCATAGAAAACACACCAACAAGTTTCCATCGTGTTCATTTCCAAAGTTAGCTGTATTTGAGCTGTTAATGCAAAATCACGCTAGTAAACCAAACTGAACGTTAGAAAAGCTAAGTACATCCCAATTAGCTTCTTTCAGGTCGAAATGCATAGAAAACACACCAACAAGGTTCCAACGTGTTCATTTCCAAAGTTAGCTGTATTTGAGCTGTTAATGCAAAATCACGCAAGTAAGCCAAACTGAACGTTACAAAAGCCAAGTACATCCTAACTAGCTTCTTTCAGGTCGAAATGCATAGAAAACACACCAACAAGGTTCCATCGTGTTCATTTCCAAAGTTAGCTGTATTTGAGCTGTTAATGCAAAATCACGCAAATAAGCCAAACTGAACGTTACAAAAGCCAAGTACATCCTAACTAGCTTCTTTCAGGTCGAAATGCATAGAAAACACACCAACAAGGTTCCATCGTGTTCATTTCCAAAGTTAGCTGTATTTGAGCTGTTAATGCAAAATCACGCAAATAAGCCAAACTGAACGTTACAAAAGCCAAGTACATCCTAACTAGCTTCTTTCAGGTCGAAATGCATAGAAAACACACCAACAAGGTTCCATCGTGTTCATTTCCAAAGTTAGCTGTATTTGAGCTGTTAATGCAAAATCACGCAAGTAAGCCAGACTGAACGTTAGAAAAGCCAAATACATCCGAAATAGCTTCATTCAGGTCGAAACGCATAGAAAACACACTAACAAGTTTCCATCGTGTTCATTTCCAAAGTTAGCTGTATTTGAGCTGTTAATGCAAAATCACGCAAGTAAGCCAAACTGAACGTTAGAAAAGTCAAATACATCCGAAATAGCTTCTTTCAGGTCGAAATACATAGAAAACACACCAACAAGTTTCCATCGTGTTCATTTCCAAAGTTATCTGTATTTGAGCTGTTAATGCAAAATCACGCAAGTAAGCCAAACTGAACGTTACAAAAGCTAAGTACATCCCAATTAGCTTCTTTCAGGTCGAAATGCATAGAAAACACACCAACAAGTTTCCATCGTGTTCATTTCCAAAGTTAGCTGTATTTGAGCTGTTAATGCAAAATCACGCAAGTAAACCAAACTGAACGTTAGAAAAGCTAAGTACATCCCAATTAGCTTCTTTCAGGTCGAAATGCATAGAAAACACACCAACAAGGTTCCATCGTGTTCATTTCCAAAGTTAGCTGTATTTGAGCTGTTAATGCAAAATCACGCAAGTAAGCCAAACTGAACGTTACAAAAGCCAAGTACATCCTAACTAGCTTCTTTCAGGTCGAAATGCATAGAAAACACACCAACAAGGTTCCATCGTGTTCATTTCCAAAGTTAGCTGTATTTGAGCTGTTAATGCAAAATCACGCAAGTAAGCCAAACTGAACGTTACAAAAGCTAAGTACATCCCAATTAGCATCTTTCAGGTCGAAATGCATAGAAAACACACCAACAAGGTTCCATCGTGTTCATTTCCAAAGTTAGCTGTATTTGAGCTGTTAATGCAAAATCACGCAAATAAGCCAAACTGAACGTTACAAAAGCCAAGTACATCCGAAATAGCTTCTTTCAGGTCGAAATGCATAGAAAACACACCAACAAGGTTCCATCGTGTTCATTTCCAAAGTTAGCTGTATTTCAGCTGTTAATGCAAAATCACGCAAGTAAGCCAAACTGAACGTTAGAAAAGCCAAATACATCCGAAATAGCTTCTTTCAGGTCGAAATGCATAGAAAACACACTAACAAGTTTCCATCGTGTTCATTTCCAAAGTTAGCTGTATTTGAGCTGTTAATGCAAAATCACGCAAGTAAGCCAAACTGAACGTTAGAAAAGCTAAGTACATCCCAATTAGCTTCTTTCAGGTCGAAATGCATAGAAAACACACCAACAAGGTACCATCGTGTTCATTTCCAAAGTTAGCTGTATTTGACCTGTTAATGCAAAATCACGCAAATAAGCCAAACTGAACGTTACAAAAGCCAAGTACATCCTAACTAGCATCTTTCAGGTCGAAATGCATAGAAAACACACTAACAAGTTTCCATCGTGTTCATTTCCAAAGTTAGCTGTATTTGAGCTGTTAATGCAAAATCACGCAAGTAAGCCAAACTGAACGTTACAAAAGCTAAGTACATCCCAATTAGCTTCTTTCAGGTCGAAATGCATAGAAAACACACCAACAAGGTTCCATCGTGTTCATTTCCAAAGTTAGCTGTATTTGAGCTGTTAATGCAAAATCACGCAAATAAGCCAAACTGAACGTTACAAAAGCCAAGTACATCCGAAATAGCTTCTTTCAGGTCGAAATGCATAGAAAACACACCAACAAGGTTCCATCGTGTTCATTTCCAAAGTTAGCTGTATTTCAGCTGTTAATGCAAAATCACGCAAGTAAGCCAAACTGAACGTTAGAAAAGCCAAATACATCCGAAATAGCTTCTTTCAGGTCGAAATGCATAGAAAACACACTAACAAGTTTCCATCGTGTTCATTTCCAAAGTTATCTGTATTTGAGCTGTTAATGCAAAATCACGCAAGTAAGCCAAACTGAACGTTACAAAAGCTAAGTACATCCCAATTAGCTTCTTTCAGGTCGAAATGCATAGAAAACACACCAACAAGGTTCCATCGTGTTCATTTCCAAAGTTAGCTGTATTTGAGCTGTTAATGCAAAATCACGCAAGTAAGCCAAACTGAACGTTACAAAAGCCAAGTACATCCTAACTAGCTTCTTTCAGGTCGAAATGCATAGAAAACACACCAACAAGGTTCCATCGTGTTCATTTCCAAAGTTAGCTGTATTTGAGCTGTTAATGCAAAATCACGCAAGTAAGCCAAACTGAACGTTACAAAAGCTAAGTACATCCCAATTAGCATCTTTCAGGTCGAAATGCATAGAAAACACACCAACAAGGTTCCATCGTGTTCATTTCCAAAGTTAGCTGTATTTGAGCTGTTAATGCAAAATCACGCAAATAAGCCAAACTGAACGTTACAAAAGCCAAGTACATCCGAAATAGCTTCTTTCAGGTCGAAATGCATAGAAAACACACCAACAAGGTTCCATCGTGTTCATTTCCAAAGTTAGCTGTATTTCAGCTGTTAATGCAAAATCACGCAAGTAAGCCAAACTGAACGTTAGAAAAGCCAAATACATCCGAAATAGCTTCTTTCAGGTCGAAATGCATAGAAAACACACTAACAAGTTTCCATCGTGTTCATTTCCAAAGTTAGCTGTATTTGAGCTGTTAATGCAAAATCACGCAAGTAAGCCAAACTGAACGTTAGAAAAGCTAAGTACATCCCAATTAGCTTCTTTCAGGTCGAAATGCATAGAAAACACACCAACAAGGTACCATCGTGTTCATTTCCAAAGTTAGCTGTATTTGACCTGTTAATGCAAAATCACGCAAATAAGCCAAACTGAACGTTACAAAAGCCAAGTACATCCTAACTAGCATCTTTCAGGTCGAAATGCATAGAAAACACACTAACAAGTTTCCATCGTGTTCATTTCCAAAGTTAGCTGTATTTGAGCTGTTAATGCAAAATCACGCAAGTAAGCCAAACTGAACGTTACAAAAGCTAAGTACATCCCAATTAGCTTCTTTCAGGTCGAAATGCATAGAAAACACACCAACAAGTTTCCATCGTGTTCATTTCCAAAGTTAGCTGTATTTGAGCTGTTAATGCAAAATCACGCTAGTAAACCAAACTGAACGTTAGAAAAGCTAAGTACATCCCAATTAGCTTCTTTCAGGTCGAAATGCATAGAAAACACACCAACAAGGTTCCAACGTGTTCATTTCCAAAGTTAGCTGTATTTGAGCTGTTAATGCAAAATCACGCAAGTAAGCCAAACTGAACGTTACAAAAGCCAAGTACATCCTAACTAGCTTCTTTCAGGTCGAAATGCATAGAAAACACACCAACAAGGTTCCATCGTGTTCATTTCCAAAGTTAGCTGTATTTGAGCTGTTAATGCAAAATCACGCAAGTAAGCCAAACTGAACGTTACAAAAGCTAAGTACATCCCAATTAGCTTCTTTCAAGTCGAAATGCATAGAAAACACATCAACAAGGTTCCATCGTGTTCATTTCCAAAGTTAGCTGTATTTCAGCTGTTAATGCAAAATCACGCAAGTAAGCCAAACTGAACGTTAGAAAAGCCAAATACATCCGAAATAGCTTCTTTCAGGTCGAAATGCATAGAAAACACACTAACAAGTTTCCATCGTGTTCATTTCCAAAGTTAGCTGTATTTGAGCTGTTAATGCAAAATCACGCAAGTAAGCCAAACTGAACGTTAGAAAAGCTAAGTACATCCCAATTAGCTTCTTTCAGGTCGAAATGCATAGAAAACACACCAACAATGTTCCATCGTGTTCATTTCCAAAGTTAGCTGTATTTGAGCTGTTAATGCAAAATCACGCAAATAAGCCAAACTGAACGTTACAAAAGCCAAGTACATCCTAACTAGCTTCTTTCAGGTCGAAATGCATAGAAAACACACCAAGAAGGTTCCATCGTGTTCATTTCCAAAGTTAGCTGTATTTCAGCTGTTAATGCAAAATCACGCAAGTAAGCCAAACTGAACGTTAGAAAAGCCAAATACATCCGAAATAGCTTCTTTCAGGTCGAAATGCATAGAAAACACACTAACAAGTTTCCATCGTGTTCATTTCCAAAGTTAGCTGTATTTGAGCTGTTAATGCAAAATCACGCAAGTAAGCCAAACTGAACGTTAGAAAAGCTAAGTACATCCCAATTAGCTTCTTTCAGGTCGAAATGCATAGAAAACACACCAACAAGGTTCCATCGTGTTCATTTCCAAAGTTAGCTGTATTTGACCTGTTAATGCAAAATCACGCAAATAAGCCAAACTGAACGTTACAAAAGCCAAGTACATCCTAACTAGCATCTTTCAGGTCGAAATGCATAGAAAACACACTAACAAGTTTCCATCGTGTTCATTTCCAAAGTTAGCTGTATTTGAGCTGTTAATGCAAAATCACGCAAGTAAGCCAAACTGAACGTTACAAAAGCTAAGTACATCCCAATTAGCTTCTTTCAGGTCGAAATGCATAGAAAACACACCAACAAGTTTCCATCGTGTTCATTTCCAAAGTTAGCTGTATTTGAGCTGTTAATGCAAAATCACGCTAGTAAACCAAACTGAACGTTAGAAAAGCTAAGTACATCCCAATTAGCTTCTTTCAGGTCGAAATGCATAGAAAACACACCAACAAGGTTCCAACGTGTTCATTTCCAAAGTTAGCTGTATTTGAGCTGTTAATGCAAAATCACGCAAGTAAGCCAAACTGAACGTTACAAAAGCCAAGTACATCCTAACTAGCTTCTTTCAGGTCGAAATGCATAGAAAACACACCAACAAGGTTCCATCGTGTTCATTTCCAAAGTTAGCTGTATTTGAGCTGTTAATGCAAAATCACGCAAATAAGCCAAACTGAACGTTACAAAAGCCAAGTACATCCTAACTAGCTTCTTTCAGGTCGAAATGCATAGAAAACACACCAACAAGGTTCCATCGTGTTCATTTCCAAAGTTAGCTGTATTTGAGCTGTTAATGCAAAATCACGCAAATAAGCCAAACTGAACGTTACAAAAGCCAAGTACATCCTAACTAGCTTCTTTCAGGTCGAAATGCATAGAAAACACACCAACAAGGTTCCATCGTGTTCATTTCCAAAGTTAGCTGTATTTGAGCTGTTAATGCAAAATCACGCAAGTAAGCCAGACTGAACGTTAGAAAAGCCAAATACATCCGAAATAGCTTCATTCAGGTCGAAACGCATAGAAAACACACTAACAAGTTTCCATCGTGTTCATTTCCAAAGTTAGCTGTATTTGAGCTGTTAATGCAAAATCACGCAAGTAAGCCAAACTGAACGTTAGAAAAGTCAAATACATCCGAAATAGCTTCTTTCAGGTCGAAATACATAGAAAACACACCAACAAGTTTCCATCGTGTTCATTTCCAAAGTTAGCTGTATTTGAGCTGTTAATGCAAAATCACGCAAATAAGCCAAACTGAACGTTACAAAAGCCAAGTACATCCGAAATAGCTTCTTTCAGGTCGAAATGCATAGAAAACACACCAACAAGGTTCCATCGTGTTCATTTCCAAAGTTAGCTGTATTTCAGCTGTTAATGCAAAATCACGCAAATAAGCCAAACTGAACGTTACAAAAGCCAAGTACATCCTAAATAGCTTCTTTCAGGTCGAAATGCATAGAAAACACACCAACAAGGTTCCATCGTGTTCATTTCCAAAGTTAGCTGTATTTGAGCTGTTAATGCAAAATCACGCAAGTAAGCCAAACTGAACGTTACAAAAGCTAAGTACATCCCAATTAGCTTCTTTAAGGTCGAAATGCATAGAAAACAAACCAACAAGTTTCCATCGTGTTCATTTCCAAAGTTAGCTGTATTTGAGCTGTTAATGCAAAATCACGCAAGTAAGCCAAACTGAACGTAAGAAAAGTCAAATACATCCGAAATAGCTTCTTTCAGGTCGAAATACATAGAAAACACACCAACAAGTTTCCATCGTGTTCATTTCCAAAGTTAGCTGTATTTGAGCTGTTAATGCAAAATCACGCAAATAAGCCAAACTGAACGTTACAAAAGCCAAGTACATCCGAAATAGCTTCTTTCAGGTCGAAATGCATAGAAAACACACCAACAAGTTTCCATCGTGTTCATTTCCAAAGTTAGCTGTATTTGAGCTGTTAATGCAAAATCACGCAAGTAAACCAAACTGAACGTTAGAAAAGCTAAGTACATCCCAATTAGCTTCTTTCAGGTCGAAATGCATATAAAACACACCAACAAGGTTCCATCGTGTTCATTTCCAAAGTTAGCTGTATTTGAGCTGTTAATGCAAAATCACGCAAGTAAGCCAAACTGAACGTTACAAAAGCCAAGTACATCCTAACTAGCTTCTTTCAGGTCGAAATGCATAGAAAACACACCAACAAGGTTCCATCGTGTTCATTTCCAAAGTTAGCTGTATTTGAGCTGTTAATGCAAAATCACGCAAGTAAGCCAAACTGAACGTTACAAAAGCTAAGTACATCCCAATTAGCTTCTTTCAGGTCGAAATGCATAGAAAACACACCAACAAGGTTCCATCGTGTTCATTTCCAAAGTTAGCTGTATTTCAGCTGTTAATGCAAAATCACGCAAGTAAGCCAAACTGAACGTTAGAAAAGCCAAATACATCCGAAATAGCTTCTTTCAGGTCGAAATGCATAGAAAACACACTAACAAGTTTCCATCGTGTTCATTTCCAAAGTTAGCTGTATTTGAGCTGTTAATGCAAAATCACGCAAGTAAGCCAAACTGAACGTTAGAAAAGCTAAGTACATCCCAATTAGCTTCTTTCAGGTCGAAATGCATAGAAAACACACCAACAAGGTTCCATCGTGTTCATTTCCAAAGTTAGCTGTATTTGACCTGTTAATGCAAAATCACGCAAATAAGCCAAACTGAACGTTACAAAAGCCAAGTACATCCTAACTAGCATCTTTCAGGTCGAAATGCATAGAAAACACACTAACAAGTTTCCATCGTGTTCATTTCCAAAGTTAGCTGTATTTGAGCTGTTAATGCAAAATCACGCAAGTAAGCCAAACTGAACGTTACAAAAGCTAAGTACATCCCAATTAGCTTCTTTCAGGTCGAAATGCATAGAAAACACACCAACAAGGTTCCATCGTGTTCATTTCCAAAGTTAGCTGTATTTGAGCTGTTAATGCAAAATCACGCAAATAAGCCAAACTGAACGTTACAAAAGCCAAGTACATCCGAAATAGCTTCTTTCAGGTCGAAATGCATAGAAAACACACCAACAAGGTTCCATCGTGTTCATTTCCAAAGTTAGCTGTATTTCAGCTGTTAATGCAAAATCACGCAAGTAAGCCAAACTGAACGTTAGAAAAGCCAAATACATCCGAAATAGCTTCTTTCAGGTCGAAATGCATAGAAAACACACTAACAAGTTTCCATCGTGTTCATTTCCAAAGTTAGCTGTATTTGAGCTGTTAATGCAAAATCACGCAAGTAAGCCAAACTGAACGTTACAAAAGCTAAGTACATCCCAATTAGCTTCTTTCAGGTCGAAATGCATAGAAAACACACCAACAAGTTTCCATCGTGTTCATTTCCAAAGTTAGCTGTATTTGAGCTGTTAATGCAAAATCACGCAAGTAAACCAAACTGAACGTTAGAAAAGCTAAGTACATCCCAATTAGCTTCTTTCAGGTCGAAATGCATAGAAAACACACCAACAAGGTTCCATCGTGTTCATTTCCAAAGTTAGCTGTATTTGAGCTGTTAATGCAAAATCACGCAAGTAAGCCAAACTGAACGTTACAAAAGCCAAGTACATCCTAACTAGCTTCTTTCAGGTCGAAATGCATAGAAAACACACCAACAAGGTTCCATCGTGTTCATTTCCAAAGTTAGCTGTATTTGAGCTGTTAATGCAAAATCACGCAAGTAAGCCAAACTGAACGTTACAAAAGCTAAGTACATCCCAATTAGCTTCTTTCAGGTCGAAATGCATAGAAAACACACCAACAAGGTTCCATCGTGTTCATTTCCAAAGTTAGCTGTATTTCAGCTGTTAATGCAAAATCACGCAAGTAAGCCAAACTGAACGTTAGAAAAGCCAAATACATCCAAAATAGCTTCTTTCAGGTCGAAATGCATAGAAAACACACTAACAAGTTTCCATCGTGTTCATTTCCAAAGTTAGCTGTATTTGAGCTGTTAATGCAAAATCACGCAAGTAAGCCAAACTGAACGTTAGAAAAGCTAAGTACATCCCAATTAGCTTCTTTCAGGTCGAAATGCATAGAAAACACACCAACAAGGTTCCATCGTGTTCATTTCCAAAGTTAGCTGTATTTGACCTGTTAATGCAAAATCACGCAAATAAGCCAAACTGAACGTTACAAAAGCCAAGTACATCCTAACTAGCATCTTTCAGGTCGAAATGCATAGAAAACACACTAACAAGTTTCCATCGTGTTCATTTCCAAAGTTAGCTGTATTTGAGCTGTTAATGCAAAATCACGCAAGTAAGCCAAACTGAACGTTACAAAAGCTAAGTACATCCCAATTAGCTTCTTTCAGGTCGAAATGCATAGAAAACACACCAACAAGTTTCCATCGTGTTCATTTCCAAAGTTAGCTGTATTTGAGCTGTTAATGCAAAATCACGCTAGTAAACCAAACTGAACGTTAGAAAAGCTAAGTACATCCCAATTAGCTTCTTTCAGGTCGAAATGCATAGAAAACACACCAACAAGGTTCCAACGTGTTCATTTCCAAAGTTAGCTGTATTTGAGCTGTTAATGCAAAATCACGCAAGTAAGCCAAACTGAACGTTAGAAAAGCCAAATACATCCGAAATAGCTTCTTTCAGGTCGAAATGCATAGAAAACACACTAACAAGTTTCCATCGTGTTCATTTCCAAAGTTAGCTGTATTTGAGCTGTTAATGCAAAATCACGCTAGTAAACCAAACTGAACGTTAGAAAAGCTAAGTACATCCCAATTAGCTTCTTTCAGGTCGAAATGCATAGAAAACACACCAACAAGGTTCCAACGTGTTCATTTCCAAAGTTAGCTGTATTTGAGCTGTTAATGCAAAATCACGCAAGTAAGCCAAACTGAACGTTACAAAAGCCAAGTACATCCTAACTAGCTTCTTTCAGGTCGAAATGCATAGAAAACACACCAACAAGGTTCCATCGTGTTCATTTCCAAAGTTAGCTGTATTTGAGCTGTTAATGCAAAATCACGCAAGTAAGCCAAACTGAACGTTACAAAAGCTAAGTACATCCCAATTAGCTTCTTTCACGTCGAAATGCATAGAAAACACATCAACAAGGTTCCATCGTGTTCATTTCCAAAGTTAGCTGTATTTCAGCTGTTAATGCAAAATCACGCAAGTAAGCCAAACTGAACGTTAGAAAAGCCAAATACATCCGAAATAGCTTCTTTCAGGTCGAAATGCATAGAAAACACACTAACAAGTTTCCATCGTGTTCATTTCCAAAGTTAGCTGTATTTGAGCTGTTAATGCAAAATCACGCAAGTAAGCCAAACTGAACGTTAGAAAAGCTAAGTACATCCCAATTAGCTTCTTTCAGGTCGAAATGCAGAGAAAACACACCAACAAGGTTCCATCGTGTTCATTTCCAAAGTTAGCTGTATTTGAGCTGTTAATGCAAAATCAGGCAAATAAGCCAAACTGAACGTTACAAAAGCCAAGTACATCCTAACTAGCTTCTTTCAGGTCGAAATGCATAGAAAACACACCAAGAAGGTTCCATCGTGTTCATTTCCAAAGTTAGCTGTATTTGAGCTGTTAATGCAAAATCACGCAAGTAAGCCAAACTGAACGTTAGAAAAGCCAAATACATCCGAAATAGCTTCTTTCAGGTCGAAATGCATAGAAAACACACTAACAAGTTTCCATCGTGTTTATTTCCACAGCTGTATTTGAGCTGTTAATGCAAAATCACGCAAGTAAGCCAAACTGAACGTTACAAAAGCTAAGTACATCCCAATTAGCTTCTTTCAGGTCGAAATGCATAGAAAACACACCAACAAGGTTCCATCGTGTTCATTTCCAAAGTTAGCTGTATTTGAGCTGTTAATGCAAAATCACGCAAATAAGCCAAACTGAACGTTACAAAAGCCAAGTACATCCTAAATAGCTTCTTTCAGGTCGAAATGCATAGAAAACACACCAACAAGGTTCCATCGTGTTCATTTCCAAAGTTAGCTGTATTTGAGCTGTTAATGCAAAATCACGCAAGTAAGCCAAACTGAACGTTACAAAAGCTAAGTACATCCCAATTAGCTTCTTTAAGGTCGAAATGCATAGAAAACAAACCAACAAGTTTCCATCGTGTTCATTTCCAAAGTTAGCTGTATTTGAGCTGTTAATGCAAAATCACGCAAGTAAGCCAAACTGAACGTAAGAAAAGTCAAATACATCCGAAATAGCTTCTTTCAGGTCGAAATACATAGAAAACACACCAACAAGTTTCCATCGTGTTCATTTCCAAAGTTAGCTGTATTTGAGCTGTTAATGCAAAATCACGCAAATAAGCCAAACTGAACGTTACAAAAGCCAAGTACATCCGAAATAGCTTCTTTCAGGTCGAAATGCATAGAAAACACACCAACAAGTTTCCATCATGTTCATTTCCAAAGTTAGCTGTATTTGAGCTGTTAATGCAAAATCACGCAAGTAAACCAAACTGAACGTTAGAAAAGCTAAGTACATCCCAATTAGCTTCTTTCAGGTCGAAATGCATATAAAACACACCAACAAGGTTCCATCGTGTTCATTTCCAAAGTTAGCTGTATTTGAGCTGTTAATGCAAAATCACGCAAGTAAGCCAAACTGAACGTTACAAAAGCCAAGTACATCCTAACTAGCTTCTTTCAGGTCGAAATGCATAGAAAACACACCAACAAGGTTCCATCGTGTTCATTTCCAAAGTTAGCTGTATTTGAGCTGTTAATGCAAAATCACGCAAGTAAGCCAAACTGAACGTTACAAAAGCTAAGTACATCCCAATTAGCTTCTTTCAGGTCGAAATGCATAGAAAACACACCAACAAGGTTCCATCGTGTTCATTTCCAAAGTTAGCTGTATTTCAGCTGTTAATGCAAAATCACGCAAGTAAGCCAAACTGAACGTTAGAAAAGCCAAATACATCCGAAATAGCTTCTTTCAGGTCGAAATGCATAGAAAACACACTAACAAGTTTCCATCGTGTTCATTTCCAAAGTTAGCTGTATTTGAGCTGTTAATGCAAAATCACGCAAGTAAGCCAAACTGAACGTTAGAAAAGCTAAGTACATCCCAATTAGCTTCTTTCAGGTCGAAATGCATAGAAAACACACCAACAAGGTTCCATCGTGTTCATTTCCAAAGTTAGCTGTATTTGACCTGTTAATGCAAAATCACGCAAATAAGCCAAACTGAACGTTACAAAAGCCAAGTACATCCTAACTAGCATCTTTCAGGTCGAAATGCATAGAAAACACACTAACAAGTTTCCATCGTGTTCATTTCCAAAGTTAGCTGTATTTGAGCTGTTAATGCAAAATCACGCAAGTAAGCCAAACTGAACGTTACAAAAGCTAAGTACATCCCAATTAGCTTCTTTCAGGTCGAAATGCATAGAAAACACACCAACAAGGTTCCATCGTGTTCATTTCCAAAGTTAGCTGTATTTGAGCTGTTAATGCAAAATCACGCAAATAAGCCAAACTGAACGTTACAAAAGCCAAGTACATCCGAAATAGCTTCTTTCAGGTCGAAATGCATAGAAAACACACCAACAAGGTTCCATCGTGTTCATTTCCAAAGTTAGCTGTATTTCAGCTGTTAATGCAAAATCACGCAAGTAAGCCAAACTGAACGTTAGAAAAGCCAAATACATCCGAAATAGCTTCTTTCAGGTCGAAATGCATAGAAAACACACTAACAAGTTTCCATCGTGTTCATTTCCAAAGTTATCTGTATTTGAGCTGTTAATGCAAAATCACGCAAGTAAGCCAAACTGAACGTTACAAAAGCTAAGTACATCCCAATTAGCTTCTTTCAGGTCGAAATGCATAGAAAACACACCAACAAGTTTCCATCGTGTTCATTTCCAAAGTTAGCTGTATTTGAGCTGTTAATGCAAAATCACGCAAGTAAACCAAACTGAACGTTAGAAAAGCTAAGTACATCCCAATTAGCTTCTTTCAGGTCGAAATGCATAGAAAACACACCAACAAGGTTCCATCGTGTTCATTTCCAAAGTTAGCTGTATTTGAGCTGTTAATGCAAAATCACGCAAGTAAGCCAAACTGAACGTTACAAAAGCCAAGTACATCCTAACTAGCTTCTTTCAGGTCGAAATGCATAGAAAAAACACCAACAAGGTTCCATCGTGTTCATTTCCAAAGTTAGCTGTATTTGAGCTGTTAATGCAAAATCACGCAAGTAAGCCAAACTGAACGTTACAAAAGCTAAGTACATCCCAATTAGCTTCTTTCAGGTCGAAATGCATAGAAAACACACCAACAAGGTTCCATCGTGTTCATTTCCAAAGTTAGCTGTATTTCAGCTGTTAATGCAAAATCACGCAAGTAAGCCAAACTGAACGTTAGAAAAGCCAAATACATCCAAAATAGCTTCTTTCAGGTCGAAATGCATAGAAAACACACTAACAAGTTTCCATCGTGTTCATTTCCAAAGTTAGCTGTATTTGAGCTGTTAATGCAAAATCACGCAAGTAAGCCAAACTGAACGTTAGAAAAGCTAAGTACATCCCAATTAGCTTCTTTCAGGTCGAAATGCATAGAAAACACACCAACAAGGTTCCATCGTGTTCATTTCCAAAGTTAGCTGTATTTGACCTGTTAATGCAAAATCACGCAAATAAGCCAAACTGAACGTTACAAAAGCCAAGTACATCCTAACTAGCATCTTTCAGGTCGAAATGCATAGAAAACACACTAACAAGTTTCCATCGTGTTCATTTCCAAAGTTAGCTGTATTTGAGCTGTTAATGCAAAATCACGCAAGTAAGCCAAACTGAACGTTACAAAAGCTAAGTACATCCCAATTAGCTTCTTTCAGGTCGAAATGCATAGAAAACACAACAACAAGTTTCCATCGTGTTCATTTCCAAAGTTAGCTGTATTTGAGCTGTTAATGCAAAATCACGCTAGTAAACCAAACTGAACGTTAGAAAAGCTAAGTACATCCCAATTAGCTTCTTTCAGGTAGAAATGCATAGAAAACACACCAACAAGGTTCCAACGTGTTCATTTCCAAAGTTAGCTGTATTTGAGCTGTTAATGCAAAATCACGCAAGTAAGCCAAACTGAACGTTACAAAAGCCAAGTACATCCTAACTAGCTTCTTTCAGGTCGAAATGCATAGAAAACACACCAACAAGGTTCCATCGTGTTCATTTCCAAAGTTAGCTGTATTTGAGCTGTTAATGCAAAATCACGCAAGTAAGCCAAACTGAACGTTACAAAAGCTAAGTACATCCCAATTAGCTTCTTTCACGTCGAAATGCATAGAAAACACATCAACAAGGTTCCATCGTGTTCATTTCCAAAGTTAGCTGTATTTCAGCTGTTAATGCAAAATCACGCAAGTAAGCCAAACTGAACGTTAGAAAAGCCAAATACATCCGAAATAGCTTCTTTCAGGTCGAAATGCATAGAAAACACACTAACAAGTTTCCATCGTGTTCATTTCCAAAGTTAGCTGTATTTGAGCTGTTAATGCAAAATCACGCAAGTAAGCCAAACTGAACGTTATAAAAGCTAAGTACATCCCAATTAGCTTCTTTCAGGTCGAAATGCATAGAAAACACACCAACAAGGTTCCATCGTGTTCATTTCCAAAGTTAGCTGTATTTGAGCTGTTAATGCAAAATCACGCAAGTAAGCCAAACTGAACGTTACAAAAGCCAAGTACATCCTAACCAGCTTCTTTCAGGTCGAAATGCATAGAAAACACACCAACAAGGTTCCATCGTGTTCATTTCCAAAGTTAGCTGTATTTCAGCTGTTAATGCAAAATCACGCAAGTAAGCCAAACTGAACGTTAGAAAAGCCAAATACATCCGAAATAGCTTCTTTCAGGTCGAAATGCATAGAAAACACACTAACAAGTTTCCATCGTGTTCATTTCCAAAGTTATCTGTATTTGAGCTGTTAATGCAAAATCACGCAAGTAAGCCAAACTGAACGTTACAAAAGCTAAGTACATCCCAATTAGCTTCTTTCAGGTCGAAATGCATAGAAAACACACCAACAAGTTTCCATCGTGTTCATTTCCAAAGTTAGCTGTATTTGAGCTGTTAATGCAAAATCACGCAAGTAAACCAAACTGAACGTTAGAAAAGCTAAGTACATCCCAATTAGCTTCTTTCAGGTCGAAATGCATAGAAAACACACCAACAAGGTTCCATCGTGTTCATTTCCAAAGTTAGCTGTATTTGAGCTGTTAATGCAAAATCACGCAAGTAAGCCAAACTGAACGTTACAAAAGCCAAGTACATCCTAACTAGCTTCTTTCAGGTCGAAATGCATAGAAAACACACCAACAAGGTTCCATCGTGTTCATTTCCAAAGTTAGCTGTATTTGAGCTGTTAATGCAAAATCACGCAAGTAAGCCAAACTGAACGTTAGAAAAGCCAAATACATCCGAAATAGCTTCTTTCAGGTCGAAATGCATAGAAAACACACTAACAAGTTTCCATCGTGTTCATTTCCAAAGTTAGCTGTATTTGAGCTGTTAATGCAAAATCACGCAAGTAAGCCAAACTGAACGTTATAAAAGCTAAGTACATCCCAATTAGCTTCTTTCAGGTCGAAATGCATAGAAAACACACCAACAAGGTTCCATCGTGTTCATTTCCAAAGTTAGCTGTATTTGAGCTGTTAATGCAAAATCACGCAAGTAAGCCAAACTGAACGTTACAAAAGCCAAGTACATCCTAACCAGCTTCTTTCAGGTCGAAATGCATAGAAAACACACCAACAAGGTTCCATCGTGTTCATTTCCAAAGTTAGCTGTATTTCAGCTGTTAATGCAAAATCACGCAAGTAAGCCAAACTGAACGTTAGAAAAGCCAAATACATCCGAAATAGCTTCTTTCAGGTCGAAATGCATAGAAAACACACTAACAAGTTTCCATCGTGTTCATTTCCAAAGTTATCTGTATTTGAGCTGTTAATGCAAAATCACGCAAGTAAGCCAAACTGAACGTTACAAAAGCTAAGTACATCCCAATTAGCTTCTTTCAGGTCGAAATGCATAGAAAACACACCAACAAGTTTCCATCGTGTTCATTTCCAAAGTTAGCTGTATTTGAGCTGTTAATGCAAAATCACGCAAGTAAACCAAACTGAACGTTAGAAAAGCTAAGTACATCCCAATTAGCTTCTTTCAGGTCGAAATGCATAGAAAACACACCAACAAGGTTCCATCGTGTTCATTTCCAAAGTTAGCTGTATTTGAGCTGTTAATGCAAAATCACGCAAGTAAGCCAAACTGAACGTTACAAAAGCCAAGTACATCCTAACTAGCTTCTTTCAGGTCGAAATGCATAGAAAACACACCAACAAGGTTCCATCGTGTTCATTTCCAAAGTTAGCTGTATTTGAGCTGTTAATGCAAAATCACGCAAGTAAGCCAAACTGAACGTTACAAAAGCTAAGTACATCCCAATTAGCTTCTTTCAGGTCGAAATGCATAGAAAACACACCAACAAGGTTCCATCGTGTTCATTTCCAAAGTTAGCTGTATTTCAGCTGTTAATGCAAAATCACGCAAGTAAGCCAAACTGAACGTTAGAAAAGCCAAATACATCCAAAATAGCTTCTTTCAGGTCGAAATGCATAGAAAACACACTAACAAGTTTCCATCGTGTTCATTTCCAAAGTTAGCTGTATTTGAGCTGTTAATGCAAAATCACGCAAGTAAGCCAAACTGAACGTTAGAAAAGCTAAGTACATCCCAATTAGCTTCTTTCAGGTCGAAATGCATAGAAAACACACCAACAAGGTTCCATCGTGTTCATTTCCAAAGTTAGCTGTATTTGACCTGTTAATGCAAAATCACGCAAATAAGCCAAACTGAACGTTACAAAAGCCAAGTACATCCTAACTAGCATCTTTCAGGTCGAAATGCATAGAAAACACACTAACAAGTTTCCATCGTGTTCATTTCCAAAGTTATCTGTATTTGAGCTGTTAATGCAAAATCACGCAAGTAAGCCAAACTGAACGTTACAAAAGCTAAGTACATCCCAATTAGCTTCTTTCAGGTCGAAATGCATAGAAAACACACCAACAAGTTTCCATCGTGTTCATTTCCAAAGTTAGCTGTATTTGAGCTGTTAATGCAAAATCACGCAAGTAAACCAAACTGAACGTTAGAAAAGCTAAGTACATCCCAATTAGCTTCTTTCAGGTCGAAATGCATAGAAAACACACCAACAAGGTTCCATCGTGTTCATTTCCAAAGTTAGCTGTATTTGAGCTGTTAATGCAAAATCACGCAAATAAGCCAAACTGAACGTTACAAAAGCCAAGTACATCCTAACTAGCATCTTTCAGGTCGAAATGCATAGAAAACACACCAAGAAGGTTCCATCGTGTTCATTTCCAAAGTTAGCTGTATTTGAGCTGTTAATGCAAAATCACGCAAGTAAGCCAAACCGAACGTTAGAAAAGCCAAATACATCCGAAATAGCTTCTTTCAGGTCGAAATGCATAGAAAACACACCAACAAGGTTCCATCGTGTTCATTTCCAAAGTTAGCTGTATTTGACCTGTTAATGCAAAATCACGCAAATAAGCCAAACTGAACGTTACAAAAGCCAAGTACATCCTAACTAGCATCTTTCAGGTCGAAATGCATAGAAAACACACTAACAAGTTTCCATCGTGTTCATTTCCAAAGTTAGCTGTATTTGAGCTGTTAATGCAAAATCACGCAAGTAAGCCAAACTGAACGTTACAAAAGCTAAGTACATCCCAATTAGCTTCTTTCAGGTCGAAATGCATAGAAAACACACCAACAAGTTTCCATCGTGTTCATTTCCAAAGTTAGCTGTATTTGAGCTGTTAATGCAAAATCACGCTAGTAAACCAAACTGAACGTTAGCAAAGCTAAGTACATACCAATTAGCTTCTTTCAGGTCGAAATGCATAGAAAACACACCAACAAGGTTCCAACGTGTTCATTTCCAAAGTTAGCTGTATTTGAGCTGTTAATGCAAAATCACGCAAGTAAGCTAAACTGAACGTTACAAAAGCCAAGTACATCCTAACTAGCTTCTTTCAGGTCGAAATGCATAGAAAACACACCAACAAGGTTCCATCGTGTTCATTTCCAAAGTTAGCTGTATTTGAGCTGTTAATGCAAAATCACGCAAGTAAGCCAAACTGAACGTTACAAAAGCTAAGTACATCCCAATTAGCTTCTTTCACGTCGAAATGCATAGAAAACACATCAACAAGGTTCCATCGTGTTCATTTCCAAAGTTAGCTGTATTTCAGCTGTTAATGCAAAATCACGCAAGTAAGCCAAACTGAACGTTAGAAAAGCCAAATACATCCGAAATAGCTTCTTTCAGGTCGAAATGCATAGAAAACACACTAACAAGTTTCCATCGTGTTCATTTCCAAAGTTAGCTGTATTTGAGCTGTTAATGCAAAATCACGCAAGTAAGCCAAACTGAACGTTAGAAAAGCTAAGTACATCCCAATTAGCTTCTTTCAGGTCGAAATGCATAGAAAACACACCAACAAGGTTCCATCGTGTTCATTTCCAAAGTTAGCTGTATTTGAGCTGTTAATGCAAAATCACGCAAATAAGCCAAACTGAACGTTACAAAAGCCAAGTACATCCTAACTAGCTTCTTTCAGGTCGAAATGCATAGAAAACACACCAAGAAGGTTCCATCGTGTTCATTTCCAAAGTTAGCTGTATTTGAGCTGTTAATGCAAAATCACGCAAGTAAGCCAAACTGAACGTTAGAAAAGCCAAATACATCCGAAATAGCTTCTTTCAGGTCGAAATGCATAGAAAACACACTAACAAGTTTCCATCGTGTTTATTTCCACAGTTAGCTGTATTTGAGCTGTTAATGCAAAATCACGCAAGTAAGCCAAACTGAACGTTACAAAAGCTAAGTACATCCCAATTAGCTTCTTTCAGGTCGAAATGCATAGAAAACACACCAACAAGGTTCCATCGTGTTCATTTCCAAAGTTAGCTGTATTTGAGCTGTTAATGCAAAATCACGCAAATAAGCCAAACTGAACGTTACAAAAGCCAAGTACATCCGAAATAGCTTCTTTCAGGTCGAAATGCAAAGAAAACACACCAACAAGGTTCCATCGTGTTCATTTCCAAAGTTAGCTGTATTTCAGCTGTTAATGCAAAATCACGCAAGTAAGCCAAACTGAACGTTAGAAAAGCCAAATACATCCGAAATAGCTTCTTTCAGGTCGAAATGCATAGAAAACACACTAACAAGTTTCCATCGTGTTCATTTCCAAAGTTAGCTGTATTTGAGCTGTTAATGCAAAATCACGCAAGTAAGCCAAACTGAACGTTAGAAAAGCTAAGTACATCCCAATTAGCTTCTTTCAGGTCGAAATGCATAGAAAACACACCAACAAGGTTCCATCGTGTTCATTTCCAAAGTTAGCTGTATTTGAGCTGTTAATGCAAAATCACGCAAATAAGCCAAACTGAACGTTACAAAAGCCAAGTACATCCTAACTAGCATCTTTCAGGTCGAAATGCATAGAAAACACACCAAGAAGGTTCCATCGTGTTCATTTCCAAAGTTAGCTGTATTTGAGCTGTTAATGCAAAATCACGCAAGTAAGCCAAACTGAACGTTAGAAAAGCCAAATACATCCGAAATAGCTTCTTTCAGGTCGAAATGCATAGAAAACACACTAACAAGTTTCCATCGTGTTTATTTCCACAGTTAGCTGTATTTGAGCTGTTAATGCAAAATCACGCAAGTAAGCCAAACTGAACGTTACAAAAGATAAGTACATCCCAATTAGCTTCTTTCAGGTCGAAATGCATAGAAAACACACCAACAAGGTTCCATCGTGTTCATTTCCAAAGTTAGCTGTATTTGAGCTGTTAATGCAAAATCACGCAAATAAGCCAAACTGAACGTTACAAAAGCCAAGTACATCCGAAATAGCTTCTTTCAGGTCGAAATGCATAGAAAACACACCAACAAGGTTCCATCGTGTTCATTTCCAAAGTTAGCTGTATTTCAGCTGTTAATGCAAAATCACGCAAGTAAGCCAAACTGAACGTTAGAAAAGCCAAATACATCCGAAATAGCTTCTTTCAGGTCGAAATGCATAGAAAACACACTAACAAGTTTCCATCGTGTTCATTTCCAAAGTTATCTGTATTTGAGCTGTTAATGCAAAATCACGCAAGTAAGCCAAACTGAACGTTACAAAAGCTAAGTACATCCCAATTAGCTTCTTTCAGGTCGAAATGCATAGAAAACACACCAACAAGTTTCCATCGTGTTCATTTCCAAAGTTAGCTGTATTTGAGCTGTTAATGCAAAATCACGCAAGTAAACCAAACTGAACGTTAGAAAAGCTAAGTACATCCCAATTAGCTTCTTTCAGGTCGAAATGCATAGAAAACACACCAACAAGTTTCCATCGTGTTCATTTCCAAAGTTAGCTGTATTTGAGCTGTTAATGCAAAATCACGCAAATAAGCCAAACTGAACGTTACAAAAGCCAAGTACATCCTAACTAGCATCTTTCAGGTCGAAATGCATAGAAAACACACCAAGAAGGTTCCATCGTGTTCATTTCCAAAGTTAGCTGTATTTGAGCTGTTAATGCAAAATCACGCAAGTAAGCCAAACCGAACGTTAGAAAAGCCAAATACATCCGAAATAGCTTCTTTCAGGTCGAAATGCATAGAAAACACACCAACAAGGTTCCATCGTGTTCATTTCCAAAGTTAGCTGTATTTGACCTGTTAATGCAAAATCACGCAAATAAGCCAAACTGAACGTTACAAAAGCCAAGTACATCCTAACTAGCATCTTTCAGGTCGAAATGCATAGAAAACACACTAACAAGTTTCCATCGTGTTCATTTCCAAAGTTAGCTGTATTTGAGCTGTTAATGCAAAATCACGCAAGTAAGCCAAACTGAACGTTACAAAAGCTAAGTACATCCCAATTAGCTTCTTTCAGGTCGAAATGCATAGAAAACACACCAACAAGTTTCCATCGTGTTCATTTCCAAAGTTAGCTGTATTTGAGCTGTTAATGCAAAATCGCGCTAGTAAACCAAACTGAACGTTAGAAAAGCTAAGTACATCCCAATTAGCTTCTTTCAGGTCGAAATGCATAGAAAACACACCAACAAGGTTCCAACGTTTCATTTCCAAAGTTAGCTGTATTTGAGCTGTTAATGCAAAATCACGCAAGTAAGCCAAACTGAACGTTACAAAAGCCAAGTACATCCTAACTAGCTTCTTTCAGGTCGAAATGCATAGAAAACACACCAACAAGGTTCCATCGTGTTCATTTCCAAAGTTAGCTGTATTTGAGCTGTTAATGCAAAATCACGCAAGTAAGCCAAACTGAACGTTACAAAAGCTAAGTACATCCCAATTAGCTTCTTTCACGTCGAAATGCATAGAAAACACATCAACAAGGTTCCATCGTGTTCATTTCCAAAGTTAGCTGTATTTCAGCTGTTAATGCAAAATCACGCAAGTAAGCCAAACTGAACGTTAGAAAAGCCAAATACATCCGAAATAGCTTCTTTCAGGTCGAAATGCATAGAAAACACACTAACAAGTTTCCATCGTGTTCATTTCCAAAGTTAGCTGTATTTGAGCTGTTAATGCAAAATCACGCAAGTAAGCCAAACTGAACGTTAGAAAAGCTAAGTACATCCCAATTAGCTTCTTTCAGGTCGAAATGCATAGAAAACACACCAACAAGGTTCCATCGTGTTCATTTCCAAAGTTAGCTGTATTTGAGCTGTTAATGCAAAATCACGCAAATAAGCCAAACTGAACGTTACAAAAGCCAAGTACATCCTAACTAGCTTCTTTCAGGTCGAAATGCATAGAAAACACACCAAGAAGGTTCCATCGTGTTCATTTCCAAAGTTAGCTGTATTTGAGCTGTTAATGCAAAATCACGCAAGTAAGCCAAACTGAACGTTAGAAAAGCCAAATACATCCGAAATAGCTTCTTTCAGGTCGAAATGCATAGAAAACACACTAACAAGTTTCCATCGTGTTTATTTCCACAGTTAGCTGTATTTGAGCTGTTAATGCAAAATCACGCAAGTAAGCCAAACTGAACGTTACAAAAGCTAAGTACATCCCAATTAGCTTCTTTCAGGTCGAAATGCATAGAAAACACACCAACAAGGTTCCATCGTGTTCATTTCCAAAGTTAGCTGTATTTGAGCTGTTAATGCAAAATCACGCAAATAAGCCAAACTGAACGTTACAAAAGCCAAGTACATCCGAAATAGCTTCTTTCAGGTCGAAATGCAAAGAAAACACACCAACAAGGTTCCATCGTGTTCATTTCCAAAGTTAGCTGTATTTCAGCTGTTAATGCAAAATCACGCAAGTAAGCCAAACTGAACGTTAGAAAAGCCAAATACATCCGAAATAGCTTCTTTCAGGTCGAAATGCATAGAAAACACACTAACAAGTTTCCATCGTGTTCATTTCCAAAGTTAGCTGTATTTGAGCTGTTAATGCAAAATCACGCAAGTAAGCCAAACTGAACGTTAGAAAAGCTAAGTACATCCCAATTAGCTTCTTTCAGGTCGAAATGCATAGAAAACACACCAACAAGGTTCCATCGTGTTCATTTCCAAAGTTAGCTGTATTTGAGCTGTTAATGCAAAATCACGCAAATAAGCCAAACTGAACGTTACAAAAGCCAAGTACATCCTAACTAGCATCTTTCAGGTCGAAATGCATAGAAAACACACCAAGAAGGTTCCATCGTGTTCATTTCCAAAGTTAGCTGTATTTGAGCTGTTAATGCAAAATCACGCAAGTAAGCCAAACTGAACGTTAGAAAAGCCAAATACATCCGAAATAGCTTCTTTCAGGTCGAAATGCATAGAAAACACACTAAAAAGTTTCCATCGTGTTTATTTCCACAGTTAGCTGTATTTGAGCTGTTAATGCAAAATCACGCAAGTAAGCCAAACTGAACGTTACAAAAGATAAGTACATCCCAATTAGCTTCTTTCAGGTCGAAATGCATAGAAAACACACCAACAAGGTTCCATCGTGTTCATTTCCAAAGTTAGCTGTATTTGAGCTGTTAATGCAAAATCACGCAAATAAGCCAAACTGAACGTTACAAAAGCCAAGTACATCCGAAATAGCTTCTTTCAGGTCGAAATGCATAGAAAACACACCAACAAGGTTCCATCGTGTTCATTTCCAAAGTTAGCTGTATTTCAGCTGTTAATGCAAAATCACGCAAGTAAGCCAAACTGAACGTTAGAAAAGCCAAATACATCCGAAATAGCTTCTTTCAGGTCGAAATGCATAGAAAACACACAAACAAGTTTCCATCGTGTTCATTTCCAAAGTTAGCTGTATTTGAGCTGTTAATGCAAAATCACGCAAGTAAGCCAAACTGAACGTTACAAAAGCTAAGTACATCCCAATTAGCTTCTTTCAGGTCGAAATGCATAGAAAACACACCAACAAGTTTCCATCGTGTTCATTTCCAAAGTTAGCTGTATTTGAGCTGTTAATGCAAAATCACGCAAGTAAACCAAACTGAACGTTAGAAAAGCTAAGTACATCCCAATTAGCTTCTTTCAGGTCGAAATGCATAGAAAACACACCAAGAAGGTTCCATCGTGTTCATTTCCAAAGTTAGCTGTATTTGAGCTGTTAATGCAAAATCACGCAAATAAGCCAAACTGAACGTTACAAAAGCCAAGTACATCCTAACTAGCATCTTTCAGGTCGAAATGCATAGAAAACACACCAAGAAGGTTCCATCGTGTTCATTTCCAAAGTTAGCTGTATTTGAGCTGTTAATGCAAAATCACGCAAGTAAGCCAAACCGAACGTTAGAAAAGCCAAATACATCCGAAATAGCTTCTTTCAGGTCGAAATGCATAGAAAACACACCAACAAGGTTCCATCGTGTTCATTTCCAAAGTTAGCTGTATTTGACCTGTTAATGCAAAATCACGCAAATAAGCCAAACTGAACGTTACAAAAGCCAAGTACATCCTAACTAGCATCTTTCAGGTCGAAATGCATAGAAAACACACTAACAAGTTTCCATCGTGTTCATTTCCAAAGTTAGCTGTATTTGAGCTGTTAATGCAAAATCACGCAAGTAAGCCAAACTGAACGTTACAAAAGCTAAGTACATCCCAATTAGCTTCTTTCAGGTCGAAATGCATAGAAAACACACCAACAAGTTTCCATCGTGTTCATTTCCAAAGTTAGCTGTATTTGAGCTGTTAATGCAAAATCACGCTAGTAAACCAAACTGAACGTTAGAAAAGTTAAGTACATCCCAATTAGCTTCTTTCAGGTCGAAATGCATAGAAAACACACCAACAAGGTTCCAACGTGTTCATTTCCAAAGTTAGCTGTATTTGAGCTGTTAATGCAAAATCACGCAAGTAAGCCAAACTGAACGTTACAAAAGCCAAGTACATCCTAACTAGCTTCTTTCAGGTCGAAATGCATAGAAAACACACCAACAAGGTTCCATCGTGTTCATTTGCAAAGTTAGGTGTATTTGAGCTGTTAATGCAAAATCACGCAAGTAAGCCAAACTGAACGTTAGAAAAGCCAAATACATCCGAAATAGCTTCTTTCAGGTCGAAATGCATAGAAAACACACTAACAAGTTTCCATCGTGTTCATTTCCAAAGTTAGCTGTATTTGAGCTGTTAATGCAAAATCACGCAAGTAAGCCAAACTGAACGTTAGAAAAGCTAAGTACATCCCAATTAGCTTCTTTCAGGTCGAAATGCATAGAAAACACACCAACAATGTTCCATCGTGTTCATTTCCAAAGTTAGCTGTATTTGAGCTGTTAATGCAAAATCACGCAAATAAGCCAAACTGAACGTTACAAAAGCCAAGTACATCCTAACTAGCTTCTTTCAGGTCGAAATGCATAGAAAACACACCAAGAAGGTTCCATCGTGTTCATTTCCAAAGTTAGCTGTATTTCAGCTGTTAATGCAAAATCACGCAAGTAAGCCAAACTGAACGTTAGAAAAGCCAAATACATCCGAAATAGCTTCTTTCAGGTCGAAATGCATAGAAAACACACTAACAAGTTTCCATCGTGTTTATTTCCACAGTTAGCTGTATTTGAGCTGTTAATGCAAAATCACGCAAGTAAGCCAAACTGAACGTTACAAAAGCTAAGTACATCCCAATCAGCTTCTTTCAGGTCGAAATGCATAGAAAACACACCAACAAGGTTCCATCGTGTTCATTTCCAAAGTTAGCTGTATTTGAGCTGTTAATGCAAAATCACGCAAATAAGCCAAACTGAACGTTACAAAAGCCAAGTACATCCGAAATAGCTTCTTTCAGGTCGAAATGCATAGAAAACACACCAACAAGGTTCCATCGTGTTCATTTCCAAAGTTAGCTGTATTTCAGCTGTTAATGCAAAATCACGCAAGTAAGCCAAACTGAACGTTAGAAAAGCCAAATACATCCGAAATAGCTTCTTTCAGGTCGAAATGCATAGAAAACACACTAACAAGTTTCCATCGTGTTCATTTCCAAAGTTAGCTGTATTTGAGCTGTTAATGCAAAATCACGCAAGTAAGCCAAACTGAACGTTAGAAAAGCTAAGTACATCCCAATTAGCTTCTTTCAGGTCGAAATGCATAGAAAACACACCAACAAGGTTCCATCGTGTTCATTTCCAAAGTTAGCTGTATTTGAGCTGTTAATGCAAAATCACGCAAATAAGCCAAACTGAACGTTACAAAAGCCAAGTACATCCTAACTAGCATCTTTCAGGTCGAAATGCATAGAAAACACACCAAGAAGGTTCCATCGTGTTCATTTCCAAAGTTAGCTGTATTTGAGCTGTTAATGCAAAATCACGCAAGTAAGCCAAACTGAACGTTAGAAAAGCCAAATACATCCAAACTAGCTTCTTTCAGGTCGAAATGCATAGAAAACACACCAACAAGGTACCATCGTGTTCATTTGCAAAGTTTGGTGTATTTGAGCTGTTAATGCAAAATCACGCAAGTAAGCCAAACTGAACGTTAGAAAAGCCAAATACATCCAAACTAGCTTCTTTCCGGTCGAAATGCATAGAAAACACACCAACAAGGTTCCATCGTGTTCATTTCCAAAGTTAGCTGTATTTGAGCTGTTAATGCAAAATCACGCAAATAAGCCAAACTGAACGTTACAAAAGCCAAGTACATCCGAAATAGCTTCTTTCAGGTCGAAATGCATAGAAAACACACCAACAAGGTTCCATCGTGTTCATTTCCAAAGTTAGCTGTATTTCAGCTGTTAATGCAAAATCACGCAAGTAAGCCAAACTGAACGTTAGAAAAGCCAAATACATCCGAAATAGCTTCTTTCAGGTCGAAATGCATAGAAAACACACTAACAAGTTTCCATCGTGTTCATTTCCAAAGTTATCTGTATTTGAGCTGTTAATGCAAAATCACGCAAGTAAGCCAAACTGAACGTTACAAAAGCTAAGTACATCCCAATTAGCTTCTTTCAGGTCGAAATGCATAGAAAACACACCAACAAGTTTCCATCGTGTTCATTTCCAAAGTTAGCTGTATTTGAGCTGTTAATGCAAAATCACGCAAGTAAACCAAACTGAACGTTAGAAAAGCTAAGTACATCCCAATTAGCTTCTTTCAGGTCGAAATGCATAGAAAACACACCAACAAGGTTCCATCGTGTTCATTTCCAAAGTTAGCTGTATTTGAGCTGTTAATGCAAAATCACGCAAATAAGCCAAACTGAACGTTACAAAAGCCAAATACATCCGAAATAGCTTCTTTCAGGTCGAAATGCATAGAAAACACACTAACAAGTTTCCATCGTGTTCATTTCCAAAGTTATCTGTATTTGAGCTGTTAATGCAAAATCACGCAAGTAAGCCAAACTGAACGTTACAAAAGCTAAGTACATCCCAATTAGCTTCTTTCAGGTCGAAATGCATAGAAAACACACCAACAAGGTTCCATCGTGTTCATTTCCAAAGTTAGCTGTATTTGAGCTGTTAATGCAAAATCACGCAAATAAGCCAAACTGAACGTTACAAAAGCCAAGTACATCCTAACTAGCATCTTTCAGGTCGAAATGCATAGAAAACACACCAAGAAGGTTCCATCGTGTTCATTTCCAAAGTTAGCTGTATTTGAGCTGTTAATGCAAAATCACGCAAGTAAGCCAAACCGAACGTTAGAAAAGCCAAATACATCCGAAATAGCTTCTTTCAGGTCGAAATGCATAGAAAACACACTAACAATTTTCCATCGTGTTCATTTCCAAAGTTAGCTGTATTTCAGCTGTTAATGCAAAATCACGCAAGTAAGCCAAACTGAACGTTAGAAAAGCCAAATACATCCGAAATAGCTTCTTTCAGGTCGAAATGCATAGAAAACACACTAACAAGTTTCCATCGTGTTCATTTCCAAAGTTATCTGTATTTGAGCTGTTAATGCAAAATCACGCAAGTAAGCCAAACTGAACGTTACAAAAGCTAAGTACATCCCAATTAGCTTCTTTCAGGTCGAAATGCATAGAAAACACACCAACAAGGTTCCATCGTGTTCATTTCCAAAGTTAGCTGTATTTGTGCAGTTAATGCAAAATCACGCAAGTAAACCAAACTGAACGTTAGAAAAGTTAAGTACATCCCAATTAGCTTCTTTCAGGTCGAAATGCATAGAAAACACACCAACAAGGTTCCATCGTGTTCATTTCCAAAGTTAGCTGTATTTGAGCTGTTAATGCAAAATCACGCAAGTAAGCCAAACTGAACGTTAGAAAAGCCAAATACATCCAAACTTGCTTCTTTCAGGTCGAAATGCATAGAAAACACACCAACAAGTTTCCATCGTGTTCATTTCCAAAGTTAGCTGTATTTGAGCTGTTAATGCAAAATCACGCAAATAAGCCAAACTGAACGTTAGAAAAGCCAAGTACATCCAAACTAGCTTCTTTCAGGTCGAAATGCATAGAAAACACACCAACAAGGTTCCATCGTGTTCATTTCCAAAGTTAGCTGTATTTGAGCTGTTAAAGCAAAATCACGCAAGTAAGCCAAACTGTACGTTAGAAAAGCCAAATACATCCAAACTAGCTTCTTTCAGGTCGAAATGCATAGAAAACACTCCAACAAGGTTCCATCGTGTTCATTTGCAAAGTTAGGTGTATTTGAGCTGTTAATGCAAAATCACGCAAGTAAGCCAAACTGAACGTTAGAAAAGCCAAATACATCCTAAATAACTTCTTTCAGGTTAAAATGGATAGGAAACACACCAACAAGGTTCCATCGTGTTCATTTCCAAAGTTAGCTGTATTTGAGCTGTTAATGCAAAATCACGCAAATAAGCCAAACTGAACGTTAGAAAAGCCAAATACATCCAAACTAGCTTCTTTCTGGTCGAAATGCATAGAAAACACACCAACAAGGTTCCATCGTGTTCATTTGCAAAGTTAGCTGTATTTGAGCTGTAAATGCAAAATCACGCAAGTAAGCCAAACTGAACGTTAGAATTGCCAAATACATCCAAACTAGCTTCTTTCAGGTCGAAATGCATAGAAAACACACCAACAAGGTTCCATCGTGTTCATTTGCAAAGTTAGGTGTATTTGAGCTGTTAATGCAAAATCACGCAAGTAAGCCAAACTGAACGTTAGAAAAGCCAAATACATCCAAACTAGCTTCTTTCAGGTCGAAATGCATAGAAAACACACCAACAAGGTTCCATCGTGTTCATTTGCAAAGTTAGCTGTATTTGAGCTGTTAATGCAAAATCACGCAAGTAAGCCAAACTGAACGTTAGAAAAGCCAAATACATCCAAACTAGCTTCTTTCAGGTCGAAATGCATAGAAAGCACACCAACAAGTTTCCATCGTGTTCATTTCCAAAGTTAGCTGTATTTGAGCTGTTAATGCAAAATCACGCAAATAAGCCAAACTGAACGTTAGAAAAGCCAAGTACATCCAAACTAGCTTCTTTCAGGTCGAAATGCATAGAAAACACACCAACAAGTTTCCATCGTGTTCATTTCCAAAGTTAGCTGTATTTGAGCTGTTAATGCAAAATCACGCAAATAAGCCAAACTGAACGTTAGAAAAGCCAAGTACATCCAAACTAGCTTCTTTCAGGTCGAAATGCATAGAAAACACACCAACAAGTTTCCTTCGTGTTCATTTCCAAAGTTAGCTGTACTTGAGCTGTTAATGCAAAATCACGCAAATAAGCCAAACTGAACGTTAGAAAAGCCAAATACATCCGAATTAGCTTCTTTCAGGTCGAAATGCATAGAAAACACACCAACAAGGTTCCATCGTGTTCATTTGCAAAGTTAGGTGTATTTGAGCTGTTAATGCAAAATCACGCAAGTAAGCCAAACTGAACGTTAGAAAAGCCAAATACATCCTAAATAACTTCTTTCAGGTTGAAATGGATAGAAAACACACCAACAAGTTTCCATCGTGTTCATTTCCAAAGTTAGCTGTATTTGAGCTGTTAATGCAAAATCACGCAAGTAAGCCAAACTGAACGTTACAAAAGCCAAATACATCCGAACTAGCTTCTTTCAGGTCGAAATGCAGAGAAAACACACCAACAAGGTTCCATCGTGTTCATTTGCAAAGTTAGGTGTATTTGAGCTGTTAATGCAAAATCACGTACGTAAGCCAAACTGAACGTTAGAAAAGCCAAATACATCCAAACTAGCTTCTTTCTGGTCGAAATGCATAGAAAACACACGAACAAGGTTCCATCGTGTTCATTTGCAAAGTTAGCTGTATTTGAGCTGTTAATGCAAAATCACGCAAGTAAGCCAAACTGAACGTTAGAAAAGCCAAATACATCCAAACTAGCTTCTTTCAGGTCGAAATGCATAGAAAACACACCAACAAGTTTCCAGCGTGTTCATTTCCAAAGTTAGCTGTATTTGAGCTGTTAATGCAAAATCACGCAAATAAGCCAAACTGAACGTTAGAAAAGCTAAGTACATCCCAACTATCTTCTTTCAGGTCGAAATGCATAGAAAACACACCAACAAGGTTCCATCGTGTTCATTTCCAAAGTTAGCTGTATTTGAGCTGTTAATGCAAAATCACGCAAGTAAGCCAAACTGAACGTTAGAAAAGCTAAGTACATCCCAACTAGCTTCTTTCAGGTCGAAATGCATAGAAAACACACCAACAAGGTTCCATCGTGTTCATTTCCAAAGTTAGCTGTATTTGAGCTGTTAATGCAAAATCACGCAAGTAAGCCAAACTGAACGTTAGAAAAGCCAAATACATCCTAAATAACTTCTTTCAGGTTGAAATGGATAGAAAACACACCAACAAGGTTCCATCGTGTTCATTTGCAAAGTTAGGTGTATTTGAGCTGTTAATGCAAAATCACGCAAGTAAGCAAAACTGAACGTTAGAAAAGCCAAATACATCCAAACTAGCTTCTTTCAGGTCGAAATGCATAGAAAACACACCAACAAGGTTCCATCGTGTTCATTTGCAAAGTTAGGTGTATTTGAGCTGTTAATGCAAAATCACGCAAGTAAGCAAAACTGAACGTTAGAAAAGCCAAATACATCCAAACTAGCTTCTTTCAGGTCGAAATGCATAGAAAACACACCAACAAGGTTCCATCGTGTTCATTTGCAAAGTTAGGTGTATTTGAGCTGTTAATGCAAAATCACGCAAGTAAGCCAAACTGAACGTTAGAAAAGCCAAATACATCCTAAATAACTTCTTTCAGGTTGAAATGGATAGAAAACACACCAACAAGTTTCCATCGTGTTCATTTCCAAAGTTAGCTGTATTTGAGCTGTTAATGCAAAATCACGCAAGTAAGCCAAACTGAACGTTAGAAAAGCCAAATACATCCAAACTAGCTTCTTTCAGGTCGAAATGCATAGAAAACACTCCAAGAAGGTTCCATCGTGTTCATTTGCAAAGTTAGGTGTATTTGAGCTGTTAATGCAAAATCACGCAAGTAAGCCAAACTGAACGTTAGAAAAGCCAAATACATCCAAACTAGCTTCTTTCAGGTCGAAATGCATAGAAAACACACCAACAAGTTTCCTTCGTGTTCATTTCCAAAGTTAGCTGTACTTGAGCTGTTAATGCAAAATCACGCAAATAAGCCAAACTGAACGTTAGAAAAGCCAAATACATCCGAATTAGCTTCTTTCAGGTCGAAATGCATAGAAAACACACCAACAAGGTTCCATCGTGTTCATTTGCAAAGTTAGGTGTATTTGAGCTGTTAATGCAAAATCACGCAAGTAAGCCAAACTGAACGTTAGAAAAGCCAAATACATCCTAAATAACTTCTTTCAGGTTGAAATGGATAGAAAACACACCAACAAGTTTCCATCGTGTTCATTTCCAAAGTTAGCTGTATTTGAGCTGTTAATGCAAAATCACGCAAGTAAGCCAAACTGAACGTTAGAAAAGCCAAATACATCCAAACTAGCTTCTTTCAGGTCGAAATGCATAGAAAACACACCAACAAGGTTCCATCGTGTTCATTTGCAAAGTTAGGTGTATTTGAGCTGTTAATGCAAAATCACGCAAGTAAGCCAAACTGAACGTTAGAAAAGCCAAATACATCCAAAATACCTTCTTTCAGGTCGAAATGCATAGAAAACACACCAAGAAGTTTCCATCGTGTTCATTTCCAAAGTTTGCTGTATTTGAGCTGTTAATGCAAAATCACGCAAATAAGCCAAACTGAACGTTACAAAAGCCAAATACATCCGAACTAGCTTCTTTCAGGTCGAAATGCATAGAAAACACACCAACAAGGTTCCATCGTGTTCATTTGCAAAGTTAGGTGTATTTGAGCTGTTAATGCAAAATCACGCACGTAAGCCAAACTGAACGTTAGAAAAGCCAAATACATCCAAACTAGCTTCTTTCTGGTCGAAATGCATAGAAAACACACCAACAAGGTTCCATCGTGTTCATTTGCAAAGTTAGCTGTATTTGAGCTGTTAATGCAAAATCACGCAAGTAAGCCAAACTGAACGTTAGAAAAGCCAAATACATCCAAACTAGCTTCTTTCAGGTCGAAATGCATAGAAAACACACCAACAAGGTTCCATCGTGTTCATTTGCAAAGTTTGGTGTATTTGAGCTGTTAATGCAAAATCACGCAAGTAAGCCAAACTGAACGTTAGAAAAGCCAAATACATCCAAACTAGCTTCTTTCAGGTCGAAATGCATTGAAAACACACCAACAAGGTTCCATCGTGTTCATTTCCAAAGTTAGCTGTATTTGAGCTGTTAAAGCAAAATCACGCAAGTAAGCCAAACTGAACGTTAGAAAAGCCAAATACATCCAAACTAGCTTCTTTCAGGTCGAAATGCATAGAAAACACTCCAACAAGGTTCCATCGTGTTCATTTGCAAAGTTAGGTGTATTTGAGCTGTTAATGCAAAATCACGCAAGTAAGCCAAACTGAACGTTAGAAAAGCCAAATACATCCAAACTACCTTCTTTCAGGTAGAAATGCATAGAAAAAACACCAACAAGGTTCCATCGTGTTCATTTTCAAAGTTAGGTGTATTTGAGCTGTTAATGCAAAATCACGCAAGTAAGCCAAACTGAACGTTAGAAAAGCCAAACACATCCAAACTAGCTTCTTTCAGGTCGAAATGCATAGAAAACACACTAATAAGGTTCCATCGTGTTCATTTGCAAAGTTAGGTGTATTTGAGCTATTAATGCAAAATCACGCAAGTAAGCCAAACTGAACGTTACAAAAGCCAAGTACATCCAAACTAGCTTCTTTCAGGTCGAAATGCATAGAAAACACACCAACAAGGTTCCATCGTGTTCAATTGCAAAGTTAGGTGTATTTGAGCTGTTAATGCAAAACACGCAAGTAAGCCAAACTGAACGTTTAGAAAAGCCAAATACATCCAAACTACCTTCTTTCAGGTCGAAATGCATAGAAAACACACCAACAAGGTTCCATCGTGTTCATTTCCAAAGTTAGCTGTATTTGAGCTGTTAATGCAAAATCACGCAAGTAAGCCAAACTGAACGTTAGAAAAGCTAAGTACATCCCAACTAGCTTCTTTCTGGTCGAAATGCATAGAAAACACACAACAAGGTTCCATCGTATTCATTTCCAAAGTTAGCTGTATTTGAGCTGTTAATGCAAAATCACGCAAGAAAGCAAAACTGAACGTTAGAAAAGCCAAATACATCCAAACTAGCTTTTTTCAGGTCGAAATGCATAGAAAACACACCACAAGGTTCCATCGTGTTCATTTGCAAAGTTAGGTGTATTTGAGCTGTTTATGCAAAATCACGCAAGTAAGCCAAACTGAACGTTAGAAAAGCCAAATACATCCAAAATACCTTCTTTCAGGTCGAAATGCATAGAAAACACACCAAGAAGTTTCCATCGTGTTCATTTCCAAAGTTAGCTGTATTTGAGCTGTTAATGCAAAATCACGCAAAGTAAGCAAACTGAACGTTAGAAAAGCCAAATACATCCAAACTAGCTTCTTTCAGGTCGAAATGCAAAGAAAACACACCAACAAGGTTCCATCGTGTTCATTTGCAAAGTTAGGTGTATTTGAGCTGTTAATGCAAAATCACGCAAGTAAGCCAAACTGAACGTTAGAAAAGCCAAATACATCCAAAATAGCTTCTTTCAGGTCGAAATGCATAGAAAACACACCAACAAGGTTCCATCGTGTTCATTTCCAAAGTTAGCTGTATTTGAGCTGTTAATGCAAAATCACGCAAATAAGCCAAACTGAACGTTACAAAAGCCAAGTACATCCAAACTAGCTTCTTTCAGGTCGAAATGCATAGAAAACACACCAACAAGTTTCCATCGTGTTCATTTCCAAAGTTAGCTGTATTTGAGCTGTTAATGCAAAATCACGCAAATAAGCCAAACTGAACGTTAGAAAAGCTAAGTACATCCCAACTAGCTTCTTTCAGGTCGAAATGCATAGAAAACACACCACAAGGTTCCATCGTGTTCATTTCCAAAGTTAGCTGTATTTGAGCTGTTAATGCAAAATCACGCAAGTAAGCCAAACTGAACGTTAGAAAAGCTAAGTACATCCCAACTAGCTTCTTTCAGGTCGAAATGCATAGAAAACACACCAACAAGGTTCCATCGTGTTCATTTCCAAAGTTAGCTGTATTTGAGCTGTTAATGCAAAATCACGCAAGTAAGCCAAACTGAACGTTAGAAAAGCCAAATACATCCAAACTAGCTTCTTTCAGGTCGAAATGCATAGAAAACACACCAACAAGGTTCCATCGTGTTCATTTCCAAAGTTAGCTGTATTTGAGCTGTTAATGCAAAATCACGCAAATAAGCCAAACTGAACGTTACAAAAGCCAAGTACATCCAAACTAGCTTCTTTCAGGTCGAAATGCATAGAAAACACACCAACAAGGTTCCATCGTGTTCATTTCCAAAGTTAGCTGTATTTGAGCTGTTAATGCAAAATCACGCAAGTAAGCCAAACTGAACGTTAGAAAAGCTAAGTACATCCCAACTAGCTTCTTTCAGGTCGAAATGCATAGAAAACACACCAACAAGGTTCCATCGTGTTCATTTCCAAAGTTAGCTGTATTTGAGCTGTTAATGCAAAATCACGCAAGTAAGCCAAACTGAACGTTAGAAAAGCTAAGTGCATCCCAACTAGCTTCTTTCAGGTCGAAATGCATAGAAAACACACCAACAAGGTTCCATCGTGTTCATTTGCAAAGTTAGGTGTATTTGAGCTGTTAATGCAAAATCACGCAAGTAAGCCAAACTGAACGTTAGAAAAGCCAAATACATCCTAAATAACTTCTTTCAGGTTGAAATGGATAGAAAACACACCAACAAGTTTCCATCGTGTTCATTTCCAAAGTTAGCTGTATTTGAGCTGTTAATGCAAAATCACGCAAATAAGCCAAACTGAACGTTAGAAAAGCCAAATACATCCGAATTAGCTTCTTTCAGGTCGAAATGCATAGAAAACACACCAACAAGGTTCCATCGTGTTCATTTGCAAAGTTAGGTGTATTTGAGCTGTTAATGCAAAATCACGCAAGTAAGCCAAACTGAACGTTAGAAAAGCCAAATACATCCAAACTAGCTTCTTTCAGGTCGAAATGCATAGAAAACACTCCAAGAAGGTTCCATCGTGTTCATTTGCAAAGTTAGGTGTATTTGAGCTGTTAATGCAAAATCACGCAAGTAAGCCAAACTGAACGTTAGAAAAGCCAAATACATCCAAACTAGCTTCTTTCAGGTCGAAATGCATAGAAAACACACCAACAAGTTTCCTTCGTGTTCATTTCCAAAGTTAGCTGTACTTGAGCTGTTAATGCAAAATCACGCAAATAAGCCAAACTGAACGTTAGAAAAGCCAAATACATCCGAATTAGCTTCTTTCAGGTCGAAATGCATAGAAAACACACCAACAAGGTTCCATCGTGTTCATTTGCAAAGTTAGGTGTATTTGAGCTGTTAATGCAAAATCACGCAAGTAAGCCAAACTGAACGTTAGAAAAGCCAAATACATCCTAAATAACTTCTTTCAGGTTGAAATGGATAGAAAACACACCAACAAGTTTCCATCGTGTTCATTTCCAAAGTTAGCTGTATTTGAGCTGTTAATGCAAAATCACGCAAGTAAGCCAAACTGAACGTTAGAAAAGCCAAATACATCCAAACTAGCTTCTTTCAGGTCGAAATGCATAGAAAACACACCAACAAGGTTCCATCGTGTTCATTTGCAAAGTTAGGTGTATTTGAGCTGTTAATGCAAAATCACGCAAGTAAGCAAACTGAACGTTAGAAAAGCAAATACATCCAAAATACCTTCTTTCAGGTCGAAATGCATAGAAAACACACCAAGAAGTTTCCATCGTGTTCATTTCCAAAGTTAGCTGTATTTGAGCTGTTAATGCAAAATCACGCAAATAAGCCAAACTGAACGTTACAAAAGCCAAATACATCCGAACTAGCTTCTTTCAGGTCGAAATGCATAGAAAACACACCAACAAGGTTCCATCGTGTTCATTTGCAAAGTTAGGTGTATTTGAGCTGTTAATGCAAAATCACGCACGTAAGCCAAACTGAACGTTAGAAAAGCCAAATACATCCAAACTAGCTTCTTTCTGGTCGAAATGCATAGAAAACACACCAACAAGGTTCCATCGTGTTCATTTGCAAGTTAGCTGTATTGAGCTGTTAATGCAAAATCACGCAAGTAAGCCAAACTGAACGTTAGAAAAGCCAAATACATCCAAACTAGCTTCTTTCAGGTCGAAATGCATAGAAAACACACCAACAAGGTTCCATCGTGTTCATTTGCAAAGTTTGGTGTATTTGAGCTGTTAATGCAAAATCACGCAAGTAAGCCAAACTGAACGTTAGAAAAGCCAAATACATCCAAACTAGCTTCTTTCAGGTCGAAATGCATAGAAAACACACCAACAAGGTTCCATCGTGTTCATTTCCAAAGTTAGCTGTATTTGAGCTGTTAATGCAAAATCACGCAAATAAGCCAAACTGAACGTTACAAAAGCCAAGTACATCCAAACTAGCTTCTTTCAGGTCGAAATGCATAGAAAACACACCAACAAGGTTCCATCGTGTTCATTTCCAAAGTTAGCTGTATTTGAGCTGTTAATGCAAAATCACGCAAGTAAGCCAAACTGAACGTTAGAAAAGCTAAGTACATCCCACTAGCTTCTTTCAGGTCGAAATGCATAGAAAACACACCAACAAGGTTCCATCGTGTTCATTCCAAAGTTAGCTGTATTTGAGCTGTTAATGCAAAATCACGCAAGTAAGCCAAACTGAACGTTAGAAAAGCTAAGTGCATCCCAACTAGCTTCTTTCAGGTCGAAATGCATAGAAAACACACCAACAAGGTTCCATCGTGTTCATTTGCAAAGTTAGGTGTATTTGAGCTGTTAATGCAAAATCACGCAAGTAAGCCAAACTGAACGTTAGAAAAGCCAATACATCCTAAATAACTTCTTTCAGGTTGAAATGGATAGAAAACACACCAACAAGTTTCCATCGTGTTCATTTCCAAAGTTAGCTGTATTTGAGCTGTTAATGCAAAATCACGCAAGTAAGCCAAACTGAACGTTAGAAAAGCCAAATACATCCAAACTAGCTTCTTTCAGGTCGAAATGCATAGAAAACACTCCAAGAAGGTTCCATCGTGTTCATTTGCAAAGTTAGGTGTATTTGAGCTGTTAATGCAAAATCACGCAAGTAAGCCAAACTGAACGTTAGAAAAGCCAAATACATCCAAACTAGCTTCTTTCAGGTCGAAATGCATAGAAAACACACCAACAAGTTTCCTTCGTGTTCATTTCCAAAGTTAGCTGTACTTGAGCTGTTAATGCAAAATCACGCAAATAAGCCAAACTGAACGTTAGAAAAGCCAAATACATCCGAATTAGCTTCTTTCAGGTCGAAATGCATAGAAAACACACCAACAAGGTTCCATCGTGTTCATTTGCAAAGTTAGGTGTATTTGAGCTGTTAATGCAAAATCACGCAAGTAAGCCAAACTGAACGTTAGAAAAGCCAAATACATCCTAAATAACTTCTTTCAGGTTGAAATGGATAGAAAACACACCAACAAGTTTCCATCGTGTTCATTTCCAAAGTTAGCTGTATTTGAGCTGTTAATGCAAAATCACGCAAGTAAGCCAAACTGAACGTTAGAAAAGCCAAATACATCCAAACTAGCTTCTTTCAGGTCGAAATGCATAGAAAACACACCAACAAGGTTCCATCGTGTTCATTTGCAAAGTTAGGTGTATTTGAGCTGTTAATGCAAAATCACGCAAGTAAGCCAAACTGAACGTTAGAAAAGCCAAATACATCCAAAATACCTTCTTTCTGGTCGAAATGCATAGAAAACACACAAGAAGTTTCCATCGTGTTCATTTCCAAAGTTAGCTGTATTTGAGCTGTTAATGCAAAATCACGCAAATAAGCAAACTGAACGTTACAAAAGCCAAATACATCCGAACTAGCTTCTTTCAGGTCGAAATGCATAGAAAACACACCAACAAGGTTCCATCGTGTTCATTTGCAAAGTTAGGTGTATTTGAGCTGTTAATGCAAAATCACGCACGTAAGCCAAACTGAACGTTAGAAAAGCCAAATACATCCAAACTAGCTTCTTTCTGGTCGAAATGCATAGAAAACACACCAACAAGGTTCCATCGTGTTCATTTGCAAAGTTAGCTGTATTTGAGCTGTTAATGCAAAATCACGCAAGTAAGCCAAACTGAACGTTAGAAAAGCCAAATACATCCAAACTAGCTTCTTTCAGGTCGAAATGCATAGAAACACACCAACAAGGTTCCATCGTGTTCATTTGCAAAGTTTGGTGTATTTGAGCTGTTAATGCAAAATCACGCAAGTAAGCCAAACTGAACGTTAGAAAAGCCAAATACATCCAAACTAGCTTCTTTCAGGTCGAAATGCATAGAAAACACACCAACAAGGTTCCATCGTGTTCATTTCGAAAGTTAGCTGTATTTGAGCTGTTAATGCAAAATCACGCAAGTAAGCCAAACTGAACGTTAGAAAAGCCAAATACATCCAAACTAGCTTCTTTCAGGTCGAAATGCAAAGAAAACACACCAACAAGGTTCCATCGTGTTCATTTGCAAAGTTAGGTGTATTTGAGCTGTTAATGCAAAATCACGCAAGTAAGCCAAACTGAACGTTAGAAAGCCAAATACATCCAAACTAGCTTCTTTCAGGTCGAAATGCATAGAAAACACACCAACAAGTTTCCAGCGTGTTCATTTCCAAAGTTAGCTGTATTCGAGCTGTTAATGCAAAATCACGCAAATAAGCCAAACTGAACGTTAGGAAAGCTAAGTACATCCCAACTATCTTCTTTCAGGTCGAAATGCATAGAAAACACACCAACAAGTTCCATCGTGTTCATTTCCAAAGTTAGCTGTATTGAGCTGTTAATGCAAAATCACGCAAGTAAGCCAAACTGAACGTTAGAAAAGCTAAGTACATCCCAACTAGCTTCTTTCAGGTCGAAATGCATAGAAACACACCAACAAGGTTCCATCGTGTTCATTTCCAAAGTTAGCTGTATTTGAGCTGTTAATGCAAAATCACGCAAGTAAGCCAAACTGAACGTTAGAAAAGCCAATACATCCTAAATAACTTCTTTCAGGTTGAAATGGATAGAAAACACACCAACAAGGTTCCATCGTGTTCATTTGCAAAGTTAGGTGTATTTGAGCTGTTAATGCAAAATCACGCAAGTAAGCAAAACTGAACGTTAGAAAAGCCAAATACATCCAAACTAGCTTCTTTCAGGTCGAAATGCATAGAAAACACACCAACAAGGTTCATCGTGTTCATTTGCAAAGTTAGGTGTATTTGAGCTGTTAATGCAAAATCACGCAAGTAAGCAAAACTGAACGTTAGAAAAGCCAAATACATCCAAACTAGCTTCTTTCAGGTCGAAATGCATAGAAAACACACCAACAAGGTTCCATCGTGTTCATTTGCAAAGTTAGGTGTATTTGAGCTGTCAATGCAAAATCACGCAAGAAAGCCAAACTGAACGTTAGAAAAGCCAAATACATCCTAAATAACTTCTTTCAGGTTGAAATGGATAGAAAACACACCAACAAGTTTCCATCGTGTTCATTTCCAAAGTTAGCTGTATTTGAGCTGTTAATGCAAAATCACGCAAGTAAGCCAAACTGAACGTTAGAAAAGCCAAATACATCCAAACTAGCTTCTTTCAGGTCGAAATGCATAGAAAACACTCCAAGAAGGTTCCATCGTGTTCATTTGCAAAGTTAGGTGTATTTGAGCTGTTAATGCAAAATCACGCAAGTAAGCCAAACTGAACGTTAGAAAAGCCAAATACATCCAAACTAGCTTCTTTCAGGTCGAAATGCATAGAAAACACACCAACAAGTTTCCTTCGTGTTCATTTCCAAAGTTAGCTGTACTTGAGCTGTTAATGCAAAATCACGCAAATAAGCCAAACTGAACTTTAGAAAAGCCAAATACATCCGAATTAGCTTCTTTCAGGTCGAAATGCATAGAAAACACACCAACAAGGTTCCATCGTGTTCATTTGCAAAGTTAGGTGTATTTGAGCTGTTAATGCAAAATCACGCAAGTGAGCCAAACTGAACGTTAGAAAAGCCAAATACATCCTAAATAACTTCTTTCAGGTTGAAATGGATAGAAAACACACCAACAAGTTTCCATCGTGTTCATTTCCAAAGTTAGCTGTATTTGAGCTGTTAATGCAAAATCACGCAAGTAAGCCAAACTGAACGTTAGAAAAGCCAAATACATCCAAACTAGCTTCTTTCAGGTCGAAATGCATAGAAAACACACAACAAGGTTCCATCGTGTTCATTTGCAAAGTTAGGTGTATTTGAGCTGTTAATGCAAAATCACGCAAGTAAGCCAAACTGAACGTTAGAAAAGCCAAATACATCCAAAATACCTTCTTTCAGGTCGAAATGCATAGAAAACACACCAAGAAGTTTCCATCGTGTTCATTTCCAAAGTTAGCTGTATTTGAGCTGTTAATGCAAAATCACGCAAATAAGCCAAACTGAACGTTACAAAAGCCAAATACATCCGAACTAGCTTCTTTCAGGTCGAAATGCATAGAAAACACACCAACAAGGTCCATCGTGTTCATTTGCAAAGTTAGGTGTATTTGAGCTGTTAATGCAAAATCACGCACGTAAGCCAAACTGAACGTTAGAAAAGCAAATACATCCAAACTACCATCTTTCTGGTCGAAATGCATAGAAAACACACCAACAAGGTTCCATCGTGTTCATTTGCAAAGTTAGCTGTATTTGAGCTGTTAATGCAAAATCACGCAAGTAAGCCAAACTGAACGTTAGAAAAGCCAAATACATCCAAACTAGCTTCTTTCAGGTCGAAATGCATAGAAAACACACCAACAAGGTTCCATCGTGTTCATTTGCAAAGTTTGGTGTATTTGAGCTGTTAATGCAAAATCACGCAAGTAAGCCAAACTGAACGTTAGAAAAGCCAAATACATCCAAACTAGCTTCTTTCAGGTCGAAATGCATAGAAAACACCAACAAGGTTCCATCGTGTTCATTTCAAAGTTAGCTGTATTTGAGCTGTTAAAGCAAAATCACGCAAGTAAGCCAAACTGAACGTTAGAAAAGCCAAATACATCCAAACTAGCTTCTTTCAGGTCGAAATGCATAGAAAACACTCCAACAAGGTTCCATCGTGTTCATTTGCAAAGTTAGGTGTATTTGAGCTGTTAATGCAAAATCACGCAAGTAAGCCAACTAAACGTTAGAAAAGCCAAATACATCCAAACTACCTTCTTTCAGGTAGAAATGCATAGAAAAAACACCAACAAGGTTCCATCGTGTTCATTTTCAAAGTTAGGTGTATTTGAGCTGTTAATGCAAAATCACGCAAGTAAGCCAACTGAACGTTAGAAAAGCCAAACACATCCAAACTAGCTTCTTTCAGGTCGAAATGCATAGAAAACACACTAATAAGGTTCCATCGTGTTCATTTGCAAAGTTAGGTGTATTTGAGCTATTAATGCAAAATCACGCAAGTAAGCCAAACTGAACGTTACAAAGCCAAGTACATCCAAACTAGCTTCTTTCAGGTCGAAATGCATAGAAAACACACCAACAAGGTTCCATCGTGTTCAATTGCAAAGTTAGGTGTATTTGAGCTGTTAATGCAAAACACGCAAGTAAGCCAAACTGAACGTTAGAAAAGCCAAATACATCCAAACTACCTTCTTTCAGGTCGAAATGCATAGAAAACACACCAACAAGGTTCCATCGTGTTCATTTCCAAAGTTAGCTGTATTTGAGCTGTTAATGCAAAATCACGCAAGTAAGCCAAACTGAACGTTAGAAAAGCTAAGTACATCCCAACTAGCTTCTTTCTGGTCGAAATGCATAGAAAACACACCAACAAGGTTCCATCGTATTCATTTCCAAAGTTAGCTGTATTTGAGCTGTTAATGCAAATCACGCAAGAAAGCAAAACTGAACGTTAGAAAAGCCAAATACATCCAAACTAGCTTTTTTCAGGTCGAAATGCATAGAAAACACACCAACAAGGTTCCATCGTGTTCATTTGCAAAGTTAGGTGTATTTGAGCTGTTAATGCAAAATCACGCAAGTAAGCCAAACTGAACGTTAGAAAAGCCAAATACATCCAAAATACCTTCTTTCAGGTCGAAATGCATAGAAAACACACCAAGAAGTTTCCATCGTGTTCATTTCCAAAGTTAGCTGTATTTGAGCTGTTAATGCAAAATCACGCAAATAAGCCAAACTGAACGTTACAAAAGCAAATACATCCCAACTAGCTTCTTTCAGGTCGAAATGCATAGAAAACACACCAACAAGTTTCCATCGTGTTCATTTCCAAAGTTAGCTGTATTTTAGCTGTTAATGCAAAATCACGCAAGTAAGCCAAACTGAACGTTGGAAAAGCTAAGTACATCCCAACTAGCTTCTTTCAGGTCGAAATGCATAGAAAACACACCAACAAGGTTCCATCGTGTTCATTCCAAGTTAGCTGTATTTGAGCTGTTAATGCAAAATCACGCAAGTAAGCCAAACTGAACGTTAGAAAAGCCAAGTACATCCAAACTAGCTTCTTTCAGGTCGAAATGCATAGAAAACACACCAACAAGGTTCCATCATGTTCATTTCCAAAGTTAGCTGTATTTGAGCTGTTAATGCAAAATCACGCAAATAAGCCAAACTGAACGATACAAAAGCCAAGTACATCCAAACTAGCTTCTTTCAGGTCGAAATGCATAGAAAACACACCAACAAGGTTCCATCGTGTTCATTTCCAAAGTTAGCTGTATTTGAGCTGTTAATGCAAAATCACGCAAATAAGCCAAACTGAACGTTACAAAAGCCAAGTACATCCAAACTAGCTTCTTCAGGTCGAAATGCATAGAAAACACACCAACAAGTTTCCATCGTGTTCATTTCCAAAGTTAGCTGTATTTGAGCTGTTAATGCAAAATCACGCAAATAAGCCAAACTGAACGTTAGAAAAGCTAAGTACATCCCAACTAGCTTCTTTCAGGTCGAAATGCATAGAAAACACACCAACAAGGTTCCATCGTGTTCATTTCCAAAGTTAGCTGTATTTGAGCTGTTAATGCAAAATCACGCAAGTAAGCCAAACTGAACGTTAGAAAAGCTAAGTACATCCCAACTAGCTTCTTTCAGGTCGAAATGCATAGAAAACACACCAACAAGGTTCCATCGTGTTCATTTCCAAAGTTAGCTGTATTTGAGCTGTTAATGCAAAATCACGCAAGTAAGCCAAACTGAACGTTAGAAAAGCCAAATACATCCAAACTAGCTTCTTTCAGGTCGAAATGCATAGAAAACACACCAACAAGGTTCCATCGTGTTCATTTCCAAAGTTAGCTGTATTTGAGCTGTTAATGCAAAATCACGCAATAAGCCAAACTGAACGTTACAAAAGCCAAGTACATCCAAACTAGCTTCTTTCAGGTCGAAATGCATAGAAAACACACCAACAAGGTTCCATCGTGTTCATTTCCAAAGTTAGCTGTATTTGAGCTGTTAATGCAAAATCACGCAAGTAAGCCAAACTGAACGTTAGAAAAGCTAAGTACATCCCAACTAGCTTCTTTCAGGTCGAAATGCATAGAAAACACACCAACAAGGTTCCATCGTGTTCATTTCCAAAGTTAGCTGTATTTGAGCTGTTAATGCAAAATCACGCAAGTAAGCCAAACTGAACGTTAGAAAAGCTAAGTGCATCCCAACTAGCTTCTTTCAGGTCGAAATGCATAGAAAACACACCAACAAGGTTCCATCGTGTTCATTTGCAAAGTTAGGTGTATTTGAGCTGTTAATGCAAAATCACGCAAGTAAGCCAAACTGAACGTTAGAAAAGCCAAATACATCCTAAATAACTTCTTTCAGGTTGAAATGGATAGAAAACACACCAACAAGTTTCCATCGTGTTCATTTCCAAAGTTAGCTGTATTTGAGCTGTTAATGCAAAATCACGCAAGTAAGCCAAACTGAACGTTAGAAAAGCCAAATACATCCAAACTAGCTTCTTTCAGGTCGAAATGCATAGAAAACACTCCAAGAAGGTTCCATCGTGTTCATTTGCAAAGTTAGGTGTATTTGAGCTGTTAATGCAAAATCACGCAAGTAAGCCAAACTGAACGTTAGAAAAGCCAAATACATCCAAACTAGCTTCTTTCAGGTCGAAATGCATAGAAAACACACCAACAAGTTTCCTTCGTGTTCATTTCCAAGTTAGCTGTACTTGAGCTGTTAATGCAAAATCACGCAAATAAGCCAACTGAACGTTTAGAAAAGCCAAATACATCCGAATTAGCTTCTTTCAGGTCGAAATGCATAGAAAACACACCAACAAGGTTCCATCGTGTTCATTTGCAAAGTTAGGTGTATTTGAGCTGTTAATGCAAAATCACGCAAGTAAGCCAAACTGAACGTTAGAAAAGCCAAATACATCCTAAATAACTTCTTTCAGGTTGAAATGGATAGAAAACACACCAACAAGTTTCCATCGTGTTCATTTCCAAAGTTAGCTGTATTTGAGCTGTTAATGCAAAATCACGCAAGTAAGCCAAACTGAACGTTAGAAAAGCCAAATACATCCAAACTAGCTTCTTTCAGGTCGAAATGCATAGAAAACACACCAACAAGGTTCATCGTGTTCATTTGCAAAGTTAGGTGTATTTGAGCTGTTAATGCAAAATCACGCAAGTAAGCCAAACTGAACGTTAGAAAAGCCAAATACATCCAAAATACCTTCTTTCAGGTCGAAATGCATAGAAAACACACAAGAAGTTTCCATCGTGTTCATTTCCAAAGTTAGCTGTATTTGAGCTGTTAATGCAAAATCACGCAAATAAGCAAACTGAACGTTACAAAAGCCAAATACATCCGAACTAGCTTCTTTCAGGTCGAAATGCATAGAAAACACACCAACAAGGTTCCATCGTGTTCATTGCAAAGTTAGGTGTATTTGAGCTGTTTAATGCAAAATCACGCACGTAAGCCAAACTGAACGTTAGAAAAGCCAAATACATCCAAACTAGCTTCTTTCTGGTCGAAATGCATAGAAAACACACCAACAAGGTTCCATCGTGTTCATTTGCAAAGTTAGCTGTATTTGAGCTGTTAATGCAAAATCACGCAAGTAAGCCAAACTGAACGTTAGAAAAGCCAAATACATCCAAACTAGCTTCTTTCAGGTCGAAATGCATAGAAAACACACCAACAAGGTTCCATCGTGTTCATTTGCAAAGTTTGGTGTATTTGAGCTGTTAATGCAAAATCACGCAAGTAAGCCAAACTGAACGTTAGAAAAGCCAAATACATCCAAACTAGCTTCTTTCAGGTCGAAATGCATAGAAAACACACCAACAAGGTTCCATCGTGTTCATTTCGAAAGTTAGCTGTATTTGAGCTGTTAATGCAAAATCACGCAAGTAAGCCAAACTGAACGTTAGAAAAGCCAAATACATCCAAACTAGCTTCTTTCAGGTCGAAATGCAAAGAAAACACACCAACAAGGTTCCATCGTGTTCATTTGCAAAGTTAGGTGTATTTGAGCTGTTAATGCAAAATCACGCAAGTAAGCCAAACTGAACGTTAGAAAAGCCAAATACATCCAAAATAGCTTCTTTCAGGTCGAAATGCATAGAAAACACACCAACAAGGTTCCATCGTGTTCATTTCCAAAGT